>ML783252.1:158549-173845 GCA_009831015.1 Picea engelmannii | reverse complement strand
ACACCAACTCCTTCCCCCTCTCTACGGATAGCTCCATCGAAGATCATGTTCCACATCTCATTTTCTGCACTGTCTTGCTGTTATGAAATTTTCTCAATCTGCTGATCAGATTTGTCTTTGAAAACCATATCAATCTCTGACCCTTTCTCTTGAAAACACAAATCATTGAAGAAAATGGAAGAAACCAACTCAGTCTCCACAGAGTAGATGGGATGTTTATTCGGCCGAGCCTTGTTACTGACCATTTATTTGAGAAAAACCTCCCTGTACAATATCCTATCTTGACCAAAGACAGGGATGGTGGCGTATGCCATATCCATATGTAGATTTCCTTTCAACTTTGTAGCCCATGGACTAGATAATAACATGTCAAATTTGGGAGGGATATCAACAACCACTACATCCATGACCATATTCTTTGCTAGAATTTGAGACAAAGACACTCCCATATCTTTGATTAGGCTCAGGCACTTCACCTTCCTTGAATCAAAGGATAAAAGATCTCTCTAAGGCCTTGTGATGTCCAGGCCTGATTAGTCCATGATCACCTTGGGCATCAGGTTATGGGATGCACCTGAATCCAACATAGCATTGTGTAGAGTCATATCATGGATCTTCAGATTGACATAAAAAGGAGGGACTTCATCAACATCACTACTTTCCTCTACACATGGGCCAAACAAGATAGAAGGATGATCATATTGTATGTTCAAAGTGTCAGAAGTTTGTTCCATCTTGAGCATCTTGATGATCTAATTTCTATATTCACTATTATTTATCAATTCATTGAGTGGTACATGGATTTTAATCTTGGCCATCTCACTTTCAAAATTAAAGGAGGATGGGGTTTTCTCTACCTCTTTGATGACTGTCTCCTTTCTTGTTTCAAGTACTTTCTTCCGGGGTTCTTCCTTCTTCTTTTCTTTGTCCACAACATATTTTCCAGTAGAGTCCTTTTTAGGATGACTTGAAGAAGGTATGTTATTCTGAGCTTCTTTGGTAGGATTTCCCTTTGGAGGGTTTGTATGCACCTTTTTGTTTCGAAGATTGTACTGTTTCCGGAATTGCATGATGAAATTTTGCAACCCTGTTTGGTAATATTCTCTTTCTACTGACAACCTTTCATCATTTTCCTGCATGAATATTTCATTAGAATCCATGAACTGGTCATGTTCTTCTTGAGTAAAAAAAACCTCTGTTTCATCACCATCACAACAATGCATGTTGTCTTCAAAATTTTCATCATAATTCTCATTACATAATTATTTTGAAGAGGTCTTATTTGTTGATCCCCCCGATTCCTATGATCTCTTTGTTTGATTTGTGGGACTGTTGGTCTTCTCTGATTTCTAGGTGGACCATCAGCCTTTTCTCTGATGTTAGGCTTATTATCTAAAGCCATTCTCTTGATCATTTTCTCCATAGTTTTCATCATCGTTTCAAACCTTTCTTCTGATGTTTTTGAGGTTGAAGGTTGTGCCTTATCTTGAACTTTGTTCATGACCCTGTCAGAGTTAGATTTTATCTTTTCTGAAGCCATTAGATTCACTTCCACTTCTATTGCATCATTCATTATATCATCTAATAAAGTAGATCTTATTTCCCTCAACAACAAAGAAAAATCACTTTCAAAGGAATCAACATATCTAAGTTGAGCAGCTTTAGGTGGTGGTTTTACTTCAATAGGAATTAAATTATAGACCTTTATAAATCTGGCTGAAAATTTTTGCACTGTTTCATTAGGTGACCTCCTCATGTTGTTATACTGAGTTAACAATTGAAGGGGGTTTTTCTTGTCTCCCCACTTTGCAAGAAAACTGGTTTCAAAGGCTTCAAAATTTATGATACTGGTTGCTGGGAGAGCTCTGAACCACTTTTTGACTTCTCCTGCAAGACTTTGTGCAAACAAACTCATCTTTGCATCCTCAAAATCTACTTCTTCTAAGTCTATAAAATCATTGAGCCAATCTAGATGTTTTTGGGTTGACACATTGCCTTCAACATCATACAACTTAATCCTTATATTATACTCCCGGGGAAAATCATGTAACTGAGCAGGCAGAATAAGAAGAGAAAACCTAGATGCCATGGATGCTGTAAGGAATCGAAGTGGCTATTGGTTCTGAGTATGGATCACAATAGGTTTGGTAGAGGCAACTCAAATTAAATCTTGGAACCTCTTCTTATCAAATATGACTTCGTTCAAACAAGAATCAGATTTAGTTCTGAATAGAGTTTGCTCAAATTTCACATCAAAATCAAGGTCTTCAATGCTTGTTACTCCATCTTTGGGAAAGGATAGATATCTGTCTAAGCACAAAACTGGGCTTATTTTATTTTATTTTATTTTATTTTGTGTACAATCTTCTTAGGATCAGACACATGAATCACTGCTTCTGGGTCTGGGTTTCTCCTGGTGTGAATTTTCTTGGGAGCTAGGATTTCTAGCTCGAACTACTTTGTGCTACTGGTCTCTTGATAATGGAGTCACCAGGGTAAATTTAGTCTCATCCAATAAGGTGTTTGATTCAATGTCACCCTCAAGAATCAAATCTAAAGCTTTGAGTCGTTCTTTTTCTATGGAAGATTTCACTTTCGATCCTCGACAACAGCGCCATAATGTTAGCACTTTGTAAATTTGTTCGGCTGATAAACAAACGACAGAGGCAACCTATAATTTTTTTTTAGATCTAGGTACTAGCCTTCTCATCTCAAAGAGGGCTCTCTCCTATCACTTGGTGTTTCTTTGTCAATCAATGGCTAGGTTTGTTGTTTTGGGGTTTTTTTTTTATAAATTTGCTGGCAAGGAAGGGGAGGGACACTTAGGGCTATGGAGTCAAATTATGAAGATGAATGAAAACACTGGCTGGCCAATAGGACTCTCTAGAGGATAAAGGCTAAATGAGGCGATGAATCTGAGTTATAATTGTAGTTTGTAGAGTGTAAGAAGAAGAAGAAAACAAGTAACTGCATCAAAGCATCAATGAAATGAATTCTGAATTAGTTAGGAAGATCTTGACACAGTTTAAATTGCTTAATCCAAGAGCATCAGAAGATGAATTCTCGGCTTTTAAACTATCCAATTTAAACAAAAGACAATGTAAATGAAATTAGAAAACACATGAAATACATACAATAAGAGAAGACAAAACTCATATCACCACCATTAGAATCTTTTCATAGAGACTTCAAAGGATTCTGCATATGTATTCAATTCAGCTTCAGAAAATTACAATGGAGTTATGAACAACCAAAAAGGTTCCCTTGCACCTAAGCCAACATTAATTCATTTGGAACTTCTAACACTTATACAATTCAAGTTCCTTCAGTTAGAAACTGATTACAATAGCTGAACTGAAACGTTTCAACTTTTAAAACTAATTACAATAATTACAAATGACAGTTTTGGTATGGGAACCGTTTACAATGATTAATCAGAAAAACATTTTAGGAACCAACTGCCGATTCCTCTGACGCTTCAACTTCTTCTTTTTCCACTTGCTCTGTTTTGGTCTTCTGTCTGATCTACCATACTCAGTGACACCTGGACATCATTTGATGGATCTTGGAAAACTACACTTTGTTTTACCCAGCCGCACTATCTCCTTCCATTGCAAGTTAGAAGGGATATCATAGTCCATCATTTCTTTGATTAGGATCTACGGGTCAATGCAAGAGGCATATGTCATGACTGGTAGTCCAATATTCACTGTTTTGAATTGATTCAAAATCTCAAAATCTGTAATCAAATTTTCAACCAGGGTTGCTCCTTTCAAGTTTTCCTCCAGGTTTTCAAACTTGGAGTGATCCATATTGCATTGAGTGAGGCGAGAGTTGTATTCCTCCTGATCATACAATTTCCATTTTCCATCCCAAAATGGTGGGAGGCCTTTGATGAACAAATCTTCAAACAGATCCTTGAATTCGTATACACTTTGCTCCATCTGTGTGGCCTTAGTTTGGACTGATTTTAATAGGTTATGCTTGGAAATAACCCTCCTAGCCCAGATGATCAATGTAGTTTTATATTTGACCCCAATGGTCTGAATTTCTGTAGTAGGGATGGAATTTAGCAGGTTTATGGCATTTTGGGCCCACTTCGATGGTTTCTTTGCTAAGGTCTCATTTACAACAATGCACCTGCTTCTAGCTGTGATGGTCATGTTGTCTTTATCATTGATGAAGTTTAAGTACACTCTGAAGTTGGCAGCTTCAACAACAATAGAATCCCAGATGATGTGTTTGGCTCCCTGCAACAATCTATTGAGCACTCAACATAGCCTAAAAAGTCTATGTCAAATTTTACTTTTTGGGTACCACTTAATCTTTTGGCATTGTCTAATTTGACTTCAGTATGAAAAATGTTGCCTTTGCTTATCATTTTTTGATTCTCATTAAGCCTTTAAAATTCTTCTTGGACATGTGAAAACCATCATAACTTAAAAGGACTAACATTTAATTAAAGAATCAACCACTAAAGCACTTCACCCAACGAGTCCAAAATTCGGCACCCAGAAGAATTGAAGCTGAAAGAAAATCACTTGAGAAAACCGAGGTCGCCGATCGACGATCTTTGTCGATGTCGTCATAATAGAGTTTTCTTTCGCGACAATAATTACACAAGGAAGTAGCCAATAGACGATTTCATTCGGCATCGACGAAAGACAAAGGGAGTAAACGATGGTCGTTTCCCGAAGCATTTCCCGAAGCGTTTCAACATCGACAATTTTTTGAGAAAGTAAATCCATAGAGAACATAATAAGTTCACCCCCGAGTGTTGATTCCCCAGTGCCTTTTTGACATCGGTAGTCCTAGGTTTAGCTCAGATCACACATTTTGAACAAATTCCCGAACCCGACTATTACCCGCAAGCTAGGTCACCGGTCTTCGATGTCATATGTTCCAAACCAGTTGTGCCACGACGGTACCACTGAGCATGAATTCTAGGCTGCCTTAGAAGAAATACGGTTTGTTTGAATAACGCAAAAGTATGTTCCAAATAAGACAGGAAAAGATGTGGACCAAACACACAAGGAGTTCATATACAAACAAGAAGATGATGCATTCAATCACTATAACCAAAGACCGTTCATCAAAATTTCGAGACTTTATATATATTAGATTGCCATCAAGCTCAAGCTACATACAGTAGAATCTGTCTATACCTTTTGGCCAACCAACATGGTTACATTAAGAAAATGAAAATCTTTACAAAAGGGAAAATTATCAAAGTTATGCGTTGCATCTGAGAATGTAAAAAGAGTTCGCCAATCATGCCTCATCTGCGCACAGACTTTCTTCCTGGCTACTTCGTGCTCCCTGAGGGGTTTTCATCGTTTTTTCTTCTGACACTCTTTGTGCCTAGAACAACTGCACAATCATATCTTGTACCTCCCAAAGTTGCCTCTTGAGCCAGGTTGCGTTCTCTTCACGACCTTGAGGTGCTGACACCTCAAGGGTCTTTTCCGCCAACTACCGTTGTAGTTCTCTATTTTCTTAGTAGAGTTTAGCTATGGCGAGTTATGCCTGCTCTAGATGATGAATAGGTGCTCAAACGTTAGAACCCGAGGCTTATGTCCTTCTCATTCAGCTTCCGCTTCCTCAACTTATGGTTTTGATCGGATCTAGCCGAATAGCGCGCATTAGGAATTCCTCAACAAATGATCGTGCGCGTGACTCAATTGGGATTTGGTTTTCCCCTACCACTTCTTTATTCTTTCTGGGCCTTCCTCTCCTCCACGGTATCTTCTGCTGAGGAAGCATGACTTCCAACTTGCGTCCTTTCGACGTAACTTCCTCCACTTTGGCCTCAACATGGGGCGATGCCATCATTTTCGCGCAAAGGTAGGAATCTCCCTTTGAAGCCTCAGGAACATCCGCTGTGAATAAGAATGAGTCCCAAGAATTTTGTGGTGCAGGCCTGGCACTTCGACTGTCTCGCAGGCCTCATCTTGTGTTTTGAGGAGATCCCATGGTGCGACAACGTATCCACCTTATGCATGGATGTCTTGACAAAGGCCCAAAGAAAAGAATTTGATCAAAGTGAGTGCACGAGGCGAGTTACCAATGGCACACAAGCTCGACTGGTGAGTAGAACATTTACAAAAAATCTAGAATTTATAACGGAGCGGGGCAACGAGCCAAAATGTGACAGGGGGCACCGAATGCCTTGCGACGGGATGTTTTAAAAGAATTACTGTGTGACATCCTTGCGACGGTATGATCAGAGGCATGTGAGATGTAGTCAATAAGAATTGCGGAGGATGTGTGGTATGATCATCTCGATTCCTTTCAATTCCCCTAGCCTCCATAACAAGCTAATGATGGTTGATGCATTTGCTGATGCGACTTTTGTTTGAGTGACTTTCCTCAAATTGAAGCATTTAACGACTTATCTTATGATAGTATCCAATCTTTTTGGAACTTATTCATACTTGTGGCACATGTTTAGTTTTGACATCCTTTCCCGACCCCAGGGGCCAACCCATCACCGACATGACTTTGACTCTCATGTTTTTCGTACCTGATCTATCATTCTATGACGCATGGATGTAACCCACCCTAACTGAAGAAAAATGGTGGTGCTAATAGAGATCGTGTAGGTAATCCGAAAGGTTGTAGAGATCACGTAAGTATCAAACAACCAGACTTAGCGAGCTTTACAGGTATGCATCAATATGTTTTCTTCCTGTTTACACTTTTCATATATATTATCGAGTATTGTTCTGTAAGCAATTTATAAACGATTTTAATTTCGATTTGCAAGAAATATCCCTCCGAATATCGAGAAAAATAGGATTCATAAATTCACCGAGAAGTCTGAGAGAAACTGAATCTAAAGATCAATAGGCGATGAAGGATATCAGACTCCCTGAGTTTGGTAACCCTAAAAACTTTGTTGACTTGTGCGACATAGTCGAATTGCATACCAAGCAAGATTTATTATGGGTTGAAGAGCTAGCGAAGGTGATCGACACAACGCCAGGACAAGTGCAAAGATTTATGGAACATCCGATTAGAGCTCGGACTATGCTACACTAGTTAAACACCAGTCTAGTGAAGTATCGAGTGCATGAAGTTGAGGTCAGGGGAATTTACGTGGCTCCGATGGATCAACACATATTTCCATGGGCCCAAACTTGCGAGGAGATGTTTATCAGTTGGTCGGAATATGAGAAAACTCACCCTTTCAAGTGATATCTTGAGTTGACTATTAAAGAAACTGTTAGAAGAGGACGCCACATGGCGAATTTCGTTTTGTTTAAAATACACTTAGCCATTATTTTCAGTTGAGTTTTATGTTATAAATAAGAACGTCGACCAATTAGTTAGAGGTCGATGGATGTTGCAAGAAAATATTCCGTTTTGGTTTTGTCAAGAATTATTTCCAAGCTACCGTTAATAGAGAAGTCCTTCTAGACCAGAGAAAAAATTATTTTCATCAAATGCATGTGATTGGACGTGGAGAAGAACTATTTCCTATCTCGTTTCATGAATTATGCTGTAATGAGTAAGAGCTATTTAATCTATTGTCAAGTTATCTGGTGCAATATTTTGTTGTTCTTTACTTTAATGATGAAGATGAATCGTGACTTTATTATGTGATGGATGATTAAGTAGGAGAATTATTTTTCTTTCCATTGCCTTATCTCATATGTGTTTTATTTTTGGTAATTAGTCTCTCAGACAGTAATTGGATGCTCACATGGTTAATTTATTAGTACTAGGCCCGTGGTATAAAATTGTCGTCTGCATGCTTGAGTAGCGGGTTATCCCAAGTTCAGCCTCTTCCCAAGTAGTAAGAACTTAGTCTTATTTTGTTGCCAAGTTGGTTTATACCGGCTTACATCTCATATCGTTCCCACCCAAGAGAAAATACAAAAAGAGATAGTTCGAACTAAAGGAAGAGGCTTCACAAGAAAACATAAAGCCCATCGATAAATTGGCCAGATCGCAAGATTTGGAGAACCATTCCACTATTAAATGTTGCAGAGTCTAATTGGGCCTCGGTGGCAGGTTTGGTTCCCACTGTTGAATCAAGGGATTTAGGACCCATCAACAGAATTGGCGCTCTAAGGAGGGCCATAGAATGAATGGTTGGATATATATTTTACATAGTATTTCAAACAACCTATAGATTCAAAACAACCCACATGCATGGCTAGTCATTCCGAAGACAACCGACACACACTGAGTACTCCTAAAACGAGTAACTCACCCCAGCCCGAGGAAGAATCATTTCACGCTAAAATACCTTACGCTCTTCCTCACGAGGAATTAAATCAATTCAAAAGAATCACAAGAGCATACTCCCGACAGATCGGTGCGTTGTCCTTAGCTCCGATACTTCCTCGAAGAAAAAAGGTAAGTAGGCTGATGGTCAATACTCCCGACAAAGTTTTCGTGCACATGGTAGAAGACTTAATAGATTTCTCAATACCCGAAATCCAAGATCCTGTTGATCTGATACCCAAAACACCAACCGACGACGTCTCTGAACCAACCGATTTTTCGGAAGAGGAGGAGTTTAACTTAGAGTATGAAGATATGGAAGGAAACAATGACCATAATGAAGAAAGGGGGAACCCATCTTTGAACAATCAAGCCTGGTTGGCCAGAGACGCTTTGGCCCTCCCGAGACCAATCCATAACCTTCCCCGACATCCAAAGAAGTTACTTCCTAATTTCGATCCCGAAACCTCAGGATTGCCTGGAGATCATATCAAGAATTTTATACTAGCGATCAGGCTTATGAACGTCTAGTATGAAGACGTAGTTTGCAGACTGTTCCCCTACACTTTTGAGAACTCAACCTCCACATGGTATTTTAACTTACATGTAGGATCTGTTGTTCCTGAGTCCGTACTTAAGGATTGAAAGTACAGTGTTAAGACATCCGAAAGGGGGTAATAGGTGTGGAAGAAGGAAGAGTAAACCTTCGGTAAGGGAAACTAGGGAAGATTTCTATGTTGGCGCTGTCTAGCTTCCAACTGTTCCTGGGTAGTTATGTCTTGTTCAATGGCTATCCATGATCGTTCAAGTTCGGCCTAGTTAGTTTCCATTTTGAGAATAGTGTTGAAGAGGTTTAAGGCAATGTGTGTTTGATTCAGTAGTCCGGGGTCAACGTTAGGTTGGGTTGGTACAGGAACTGTCATGGAGGAACATGAATGGTAGAAAAGACTTTAAAAGTGATTAAGTGTTGTCTCAGTTGGTCGCATAAAGAGGACTTACGATTGCAGAAAAAGAAAGTGGATGCAAATCTAAGGCTCATTCCCGTAACTGTATTATATTTTAATAAAAGGTGTGAAGTTAGAGAAAAACGTTTAGCTGTATATTACGCAAGGCTCCTTTCAAAGAGAGATCTCACATATAATAGAAGAGGAAATTAGTGAGGAAATAACTGATGTAACAAAGAATACATGTAGAATTCCGAAAATGAAGATTGGTCTTACACCGCTGATAGCTGGTGCAGAGGAAAGACAATAAACGATTACAGAAAACCCAAATTCATTCGTTATAGTAGTGGTCGTACTAAAGTATAACGAAGCAAATCAATTATGAATATGAATTGAAATGAAAAAATGAGATACAGAGAAGCAAACTTGTAATACAGAAGTGACAGAATTGAGAATCTCCAGATCTTCTTGTATTAACTCACAATGTAAAAAATCTATTACAAACGACTCAAAAAGTCCAGCCTTGTTTATTTGTTTCTAGGATATATTTATACAATTTTTACAAAACGAATAGAATCTCAACAGTCGCAAAATTTCGGTTATGACCGAGAAGAGAGAAATCGCTCCATTTCTCTTACTCTGTCTTCACTTGGTGCCGGGTGTTTGCCGTCGCGCGGACTCGGTGCAGGCGATGCATCTTTCCACTAGCTGGGATATGAGCCATGATGGTTCTGCTTGACAGCTGGCCTCAACGAAGAAACATTCTCGGGCTAATTGCTGCAACTTGTCTTCCATTTGTGAGGCGATGATGTCGAGGGCACTTAGTTGCACGCTGGGTTTGATCATATACTTATAAACTTGGACTATGTCCACCATATTCATCTGAGATATGTTAGCCAAATCTCTTTCTTCCTTATATTTCAGATCGAGTGAGATCTGTTCCACATTCATTTGCATCAATGCTTCAGCATTGCCTTCATTGTCAATGCCCAACAACTCGCCGTCTATAGAATTAAAAGCTTCTTCGAGAGAGTTGGTTACCTTTTGGGTTTGTTCCTTTCCCAAGGCGATGTTGTGCTCCCAATCTTTCAACATAATATTTCCTCGAGTTTGATCTGATATGGTGAACCTGGGAGTACCCACCGAAACCCGGTTGTTAGTGGCTATTACCGCCTCTTGGAAGGCGACCCGAGATGCTCCTGCGTCCCTTTCTCTGGCCGATAAGTTCTCGGAAACTTGATGGACCAATAGACAGTTTTCCCGAATCGCTCCCACCTTGGTGAGAAAATTCTCCTGTGCCGAAGAGATTCTGCTCCGAATCTCGATCACTTGGGACTTAAATATCCTGATGTCTATCATTTTGCTCTCAACGATTTCTACCCGAGCCTGCAGCTGTTCAATCAAACTCTTCTGTTGGCTTGCCTTCGTTCGACCGTCTCGGACCACCAACTGTTCTTGCTCGAGCTTAGCTCTGAGCACCTCTATTTCATTTTTATCGGCCAATATGGCCTGTTCTATTTCCACGCTAGCCTGACCTTTAGCGTTCTCTGTGGCTATGGCTAATCTAGCCTCGAGGGTCCTGATTAAGCAATTCTTCCTTTTCAGTTGGTTCTTCAAAACCCCGACTGAGAATTGATTTGCCGAAGCATACGCTCCCAGCGTTCCTGCGATTTCAGTGGCAAATTGGTCACTTTTCTTATCTTTTCCATCGGTCATGATTTTATACTTTTTCGCAGTAGACCCTCCTTCTTGATAGAACTCTCTTTTCACTACGCCCTTCCTCTTCTTATCAAAGAAAAACTCATTCGGAGGGATTTCTTCTGCTCTTATGGGCCTCAATTCTTCATTAAATATCCATCCCTCGCCGACATTTCCCTGTGTCGACTGCAAGGGTGTGACCGAGGTGATGGGTTCTCCGATTTGTTTTATCGATTCTCCTGGAGTATCGACATGATTTTGCTTCTTCGGTAGTCCTGGAGTCTTTATCTCGGTCTCCAGATTCTGTTTCCTTGGCGGGTTCAGAGTCTTTACCTCAGTCTCCGGATTCTGTTTCCTTGGCGGGTCCGGAGTCTTTAACTCTGCTTCGGGATTCCTCGTCCTGGTGTTTTCCACAGTCAGGAGTTGCATCCTTAGCACCTTCAACATCCTTCTGTTTCGTCTCGGAAACACCCAGACTTCCACCTCGCAATACAACGGGGAGACAACTTCGTCTATGCTCCTGGAATCTCAATACAACAACTATGTCTTTGGGTGCTAAGGATTGAATCCGGGATAGAACTTCTTCATAAGACCTCTCCCCTCGGAAAACGTCATCCGGGGGTGAATTCTCATACTCAAATATCTTGAGCCCACAATTAGCTAAATGGTTGCTCACAACCCTCTGTGGATCATGTTTCTTATATTCGATGGAGACCAAACTTAGGTCTTCCAGGGCTGCAGCCTCGACTTTGGCATGCCCGAAATCTAATAAAGAATAATAATTCAGCCGAATGGGAAAAGATGGCCATACCTTCTTTGAGTACCCTTTGAGTTCTTTACTCACCCCTCCAATTACCGTCTGCTAGGCGACCTCGCGACAAACCAGCTTTTCAGGAATGAACAATGGCAGCGCATGAGGGGGAATAGAAGCCCCGAAAAATCTGAAGTACGAAAACTTTGCCTCCATGTACCAGTTCGCTATGCTACTCAGATTTGTTGCAATGTTCGAGATACGAGGTGGTGGGTGGCCAAAAATGGTAATATGCAGGGGCACCATCACCCAGTTAAAAATTTCATATGTGAACTTTTCTGCTTTTTTTTCCCATAGCTTTTCATGGTATACATGTATGGGTTTGTCTTCGACCGGAGTCCAGCCCTAGCTCATTAATGGAAATGGTGTCATAGAACATATGGCGTCCATAATATACGCAGACATGAAGAACGATGATGCCTTCCCACTCTCCTTCTGCTCCCGATACTCTGTGACCCGATTGGCCAAGCTATCCGAAAGAATCCTCGCCCAGTTAAAAGAGAAACCTTCTGTGACCCGAAACATCAGAGGCACCCATGCAAGGTAAAAATGTGATGTGTCCTCTCTCCCATATAACCGACAAGTCATCATGGCCACATATTTATACTGCGGTTCCAATGAAACGATCGAATAGACGCCTTGGTCATTAGCTCTGAATTTCGCGGTTCGCGAAACCCAATCCTTTATCAAACTGGACATGGTCTTATCATATTGAGTGCACTCCTTCTCCTTGAATTCCTCCTAGAACTCAACGCCATATGTGTATTCAGACGTCGCAGGTAGCTTGTACATGGTTTGCAGATTCTCAGGCCTAAGAGTCCCTATAGTGACTCCCTGCTCATTCATGATAGTTCTGGTCAATACATCTACATGATCCAACGCCCATCAGACCATGTCGTAATAAGGAAGTAACCGTGGCCGGGCTGCTACTCTGTGCATTTCGGACTGGACGACTATTTTGTATTTGGTGTTTAGATCATCTTTTTCGTTGCTGTCGGAGTCGTCTGAATAATCCACCAATTTTGATTGCAGAATGTCTGAAACAAACGACTAGTTGGGGACAGAGTCGACGCTTCGGGGCGAAGTGTCAGTGACATTGTCTGGGCCTTGTCCCGCGACCTCAACATTCGCCTTTGCTGCTTTCCGCGGAGCCATAGCTGAAGCTTGTGTTTTATCTCTTCTGCGATAGAACTGCGTATACATACAGAAATTAGTTTACTCAGAAGTGATGAGCTCTGCGTGCTTATGAAATACGTTCGTTATAATGAAATGAAACTCTTACATATATTTGAAAACTCGGTACTTTTAAAAATAAGCCTGTCAAATCGTAATTAGAAATAAATTTATTGCGTAAAATCCGATCTTACATGAGTAGATTTACCCTATTTCTCCATTAATGTCATAAATTTCTGGCGGTTTAACAGTGGGTTGGAGTATGGAGAGAAAGGCTTCCTCGAGAAACGTGCAAGCCTCGAGAAGCAGGATATATCTTGCTTTAGCTTAATTAATCCAATCTTGCCAACGTTAATCCATTTCTCTCTATTCGTTATATCGTGGATTTTCTTTTAACATTTTGAGTCTCCAACTCCCGAGACCACGAGGACCAAATTAGGTTTAATTAAAGGTAATCGCGATTTGGGCATAATTAATTTTATAATCATTTTATTCGCCATATCGCAACTCGGAACTTTGAAGATAATTTTCTGGGAGGTTTATACGCCGAGTTGCGAAACCGCGAGACTGTGATAACAAGACTTAGTTAAGGGGAGGGTAATCTTGGCTTAAGTGATTAATTAATCATGTTGTAATCACATCGTGACTTCGTGAGTCGGGATTTAGACGCCGCAACTTTCGAAAAAGATAGTGCCGAGTGGCGAATCATCGAGAACAACTTTAACCACGGTTAGCCTTTCCACCTTTAATCCTTGACCAGGGTTATCCCGAAAAGGCCTCGCGTTCTCGACCCTCGAGGCTGTAAAAATAAAAATTTCGGTTCGGCGAACGTCGAGGCGCGAAACCCCGACGACGTCTAATCATGAGTCAAAAATTGTACCCTAGTCATTGTCTTGAGTGAAAATTTAAAACGATTTCGCCGTTTCGGGACTCGGGACGTGTGAATTCATGAGTTATAGTCTACGACCTACGAGATACCGAAATAGATCAAAAAAAAGGAGGAAACCTTCTTACGAAAAGTAGGACTTGTTTTGAGGGTAGAAAAATTTTAGTTGCTTGCGCGCTCAAGCTCTTAGAGATCATTGATCTCTCGGAGGGGCAAAAGAAAACCATCTTATGATTTCGGGCATCGAAATAAAAATTGTGATGGGTTAAAAAATAAGGGCGGCTCCAACATAGGCTCCAACTAGGGATCCCACCTTCCTGTGAGGCGGGAAGAACAACAGACCACGTGCCAATATTGGGTAAATGGAGTCAAAAACTCAATCAGGCGGAAAAATTCCAAGGAAAAAGGATCGAAGGGGGGAAAAGACTCCGCTCTTCACCTCGAGATTTTTTTTCAAAATCAGATACTCTTTTCAAACACAGCTGTAGTCCTTTTCACAATTTTCCCTTTCCCACTACTAACTTTAGGTATGTTTTAAGACAGTCAAAACGACCCTAGGAGACCCAACAGATCTTGTGGCTCTCGAATTGCATCAAAAGAATGAGATTATATGTTTTTTAATCGGGAAGTCCCGTCTGAATTTGGGATGTGGATCAGGTTTTTAGAAAGCATTGGTTACCAGAGTAGAGTGATATTCATGTATAACAACCTTACAGATATCTCAGACATTGCTTCACTGCCAGTGAGCCTGTTCAGTACCCCGATGAAGTTATCTGGCCCCTTTTACTGAATTTCCTTTCACCACTTCGAAAAATATTTATGCATTTAAATGCTGAGACAAGGGCAATCATTTTTGAATTTCCTTTCATCGTCTTCCTGGACTAGGTGGGGGCAATCAATTCTGAATTTCCTTTCACCACCTGTCTTATAATTTATTTTTTTGAGCGCGAAGATGGGGGCAATCAGTTTGTATCGGGGATGACATCTGTGTAATATTTTGCATTAGAGGTCTGCCAACTTACTTTGATTACTCGGTACCAAGCTTCCCTTGACCTTCACAACACCTTCGTTCTTATGGAGAAAAGGAAAATAATTTTTTAAGGGGCATCCCATTTGAGCAAGCTTTGATTCTTCTGATGCTGTTGAAAAACCTAGGAAAGTTAGGATCGCTCTAGACGTTCCTTCGCTTAGCAGGGGATCAAGTAGTTGTGGAGACCCGCTTTCTTTCCACAATCTGTTTTGAGACTCAAGAGGCTAAAACGAAAAACTTTTATTCCTTCGTAATGAAATGAAAATATGGTAGCTTGTCAAAGTTAGACCTGAAAACATGCAGGATACAAGACAACGATTCATTGACTGAAAATACAGAAGATCAAAACAGTTCGAGACTGGCTCTTGTAGATATCTTTGGGGACAGTTATTTTTGACTTACTATTTTTAGATTTAGTGTATTCATTCAAATCATTTTAACTCGAAGGTTATCAAGCCAACAATAATCCTGTTATCTAACATTTAGCCTATATTGTAGTTTGAATGACGTTACCTTGGTTTA
>ML783252.1:129092-158499 GCA_009831015.1 Picea engelmannii | reverse complement strand
ATTTAGTGTATTCATTCAAATCATTTTAACTCGAAGGTTATCAAGCCAACAATAATCCTGTTATCTAACATTTAGCCTATATTGTAGTTTGAATGACGTTACCTTGGTTTACTTTAACAGTCTTTCATAACATGTGTATTGAGAAAACTCACCTTTACCTTTTCTTTTCACTTTCTTTGTGCACTATGAAGCTACTTTTAGGTATCACCTATTTCATGCCGATTTATTTCTGACACCGCCTTGCGAATTACTCTTCCCGCTAGCTTTGCAAGCAACTGGAATCCTGTAAAAAAGCAAATACGAACTTTATTCGAAATATGTATAAAAATTATGAACAAAAGAAAAAGAGAAAGCCAAAAGGGTAATGCATGTATGTACACAAATCTTATTTTATTATTATTATTATTATATATATATATATATATATATTTTTTTTTTTTTTNAAAAAATGGCGACTGTTATGTCATGTAATGTTTCAGATATCGCCCATTGCAAGGGCGCTGAGGACTTCTCCGTTGATGTTTTCCAACAGGAAGGAATTTTTCCCCTCCGGAGCGGAGACCCTGAATGGTCCATACCAGAGGTGGTCAAATTTACCATGCTTCGCGACTTCCTCTTTTCTTGCATCCCATCTTAGTACTAAGTCACCTGGAAGGAATTCCCTGTCTTTTGCCTTGAGATCGAACAATGCTTTCATCTCATCCTGGTATTTCTACATTTTTTCATTTACTTCAACTCTATGCTGTTGAACCTCGATCAGCTGGTTAATTCTCCTGGTTACATGATTGGGTTCTTCATTTTGATCCTGCCATAACTTCATCACTGGCAGCGCTAGGTTTATAGGTAGGATCGCCTCTGTCCCATAGACCATTTGAAACGAAGAAATGTCGATAGACCTTTTAGTGCTAATGCAGTTTTCCCATAATTCATATTTCAAGTGCACATGCCAAGCCCTTTTATTCTCATCCAATATTTTCTTGATTATGTTCACTAGGCTCTTGTTAGATGATTCGACCAATCCATTCCCCTGAGGGTAATATGCAGTGGAATGGCCGAGAACGATATTATACTTCTGATAGAAGCTGATCATAGCCATAGATTTGAAGGCCCGGGCATTATCGGTAACTATCTTTCGGGGACACCCGAATCTTGACAAGATATTGTCTTCCAAGAAATCGATCACCATCGAGTCTGTTTCCCTTTTGGTTGGAATGTCTTCCACCCACTTAGTAAAATAATCCGTAGCTATTAAGATCCACTTATGCTGAGCACTGGAATGAGGATTAATTTCCCCTATGAAGTCTAGACCCCATTGTTGAAATGGAGCTTCAGTTTTGACTGGAATGAGTGGCAGTGCAGGGAGTTTCTGTTTACTAGCGAATATTTGACAAGGGTTGCACGCACGTACTTTGGCATTGACGTCTAAAAATAGTTTCGGCCAATAGTACCCATCCCTCAAGATATTATAGGCTGTGGCTCTCCATGCATGGTGTCCCCCACAGACTCCTTCATGAAATTCCTCTATAACCCGTGGAGTTTCTGACTCAACCAAACAGACTAGCAAGAACCCGAGTGGATCCTTCCAGTATAACTGATTTTCGGCGATGCAATATTTTACAGCATGGAGTTTTAAAGTTTTTCACTTGGCTGGTGATAGTTCATTTGGGCATTTCAGGTTTAACAAGTAGAACACTATTTCTTTATACCAACCTGACGATATGAACTTTTCCTCAACCTTACTTGGATCTGTTTGGTCCTCCGGCTCGTGCAGGTGTGTGTCTCCATCTTCTTCTTATAGGAAATTAATATCAAGAGCTCTAAGATTCGACTCAGCCAAGATTTTGGCCAGACCCTGCCCCTTTATCAATTTAGTCGGCTTGACTTTCAGATCGAATTCTTGTATTTTAGCGAGCCATCGCCCTCTTTTTCTGTCACTGTCCGGCTGTACCAATATGTCTTTTACAGAACTGGTAGGCACATACGTGATTATTTTTGAATGTAGCACATAGGTTCTAAATGCTTTTAATGCCTTTAACATTGCGTATGCTTGTTTTTCTATTATGTCATATTTCAGTTCTGCATCTCTGAGGCTTTTGCTAAAAACCGCTATCGGCTGTTCGAACCCCTCTTCATTTTTCTGCAAGAGTACCGCGGCGATGGTATGTTCAGAAGCAAAAGAGAAGATGAGAAAATCTTTCAGATAATCCGAACTTGCTAACACATGTGCCTCGCTTATAACTTTTTTAATATGCGCGAACGATGCCCTGGCATTGGTGGTCCAATTTACCCCGCTGTCCTTCTTCAATATTCCTGTAATCAGTTTGACAATCTCAGCGAAATTGGGAATGAACCTTCGTAGAAAATTTATCTTTCCTAAGAATGATTGAATTTCTTTTATATTTCTTGGGATAGTGATAGTATCTATTGCTTCAATCCTCTTAGGATCAATCCTGATTCCTTCCTTAGATACGACATGGCCCAGAAGCTTACCTTCCCGCATAGCGAAATGTGATTTCTTTGGGTTCAGGGATAGGCCAAACCTGCGACACTTTTCGAAAGTCTGTTTTAGATGCATAAAATGTTCTTCGTCAGTTTTAGAAAAAACCGTCAGGTCGTCGAGGTAAATAACTACGAACTTGTCTCTTTCTCCCACGAAAGAGATGTCCATAGATCACTAGAAAGTGGCCCCTGCATTCATCAAACCAAAAGGCATTTTGTCATACATGAAAGTACCCCATGGTGTGGTGAAAGAAGTTTTTTCCCTGTCTTGTTCATTCATAGCGATCTGATTATAACCAGAGAAACCATCTATCATAGACATTCGATTAGCTCCATCAACCTTTTCTAAAACATGGTTCATCTTGGGTAGCGGGTAATTATCTTTGAGAGACGACTTGTTTAAGTTTCGAAAATCCACACACAGTCTGATTTCCCCGTTCTTTTTCCTGACTGGGACTAGGTTAGCTACCTAGTCCGAGTATCTCAGAGGCACGATTATTTTCGCGTCCAAGAGTTTTTTAACTTCCTTTTCTATCACGGGTAACATAATGGGGTTAATTTGCCTAAGCTTTTGCCTAAACGGTTTGACCCCAGGCTTCAAAGGTATCTTGTGATCAATAATGGAAGTGTCATACATTTTCAATTCATCATAGGACCAGGAGAAAACATCTTTATATTGTCTGAGTAAGTCTTTATACTTAACTTTCACTTTGGGAGGGAGGAACTTCGATATATTTACCATCCGGGGTTCTTTTTCGGTTCCTAAATCACAGTCCTCCACTTCTTCTGGTTGGGGATGCAAAGTGGACTTTATAGGTACATCGTTCTGATCAAAAAGTCTTTCCAAAGGAATCAATCCTTTGGGGATCTGATTGCTTTTAAGGACCAGCATACGATGATCCACAATTTTTTCTCGAAAGATTTCAGGTTCCTCTCCTTCTTGCATGATCCACATCGAGTCGTTCTGATTTTCTTGGTCAGCATGAGTTTCAGAGAATTCGCCTACTGCGGTAAGGAATTTCTTAATTTGTTCGTCATCTTCAAAGACTTGCCAGTGTCGGATATTATCCGGTATGGAGGGTTTGTATCTAATTTCAATGTGATACTTCAGTTTGAAGGTCGTAGGAAGAGAGAAGGTTGAAGCTACCTTTGCCAATGCATCATCATGCAAATTCTCTGCGCGAGGGATAAAATGGATATTTACGGATGAGAATTTTTTTTCCATGAGATCCCAAGAACAATTTCTATACGCTCTTAGTCTGGGATGCCTGGCTAGGTACTGTCGGTTTACTTGTTTTACTATCAATTCTGCATCACCATATACCTCCAAGTTTTTTATATTTAGCTATTTGGCAGCCTCTAATCCTAAGATCAATGCTTCATACTCACATACGTTATTAGTGTAATCTATGTCCCACTACAAACGATAGGAGAAAGGAACAATGAACTTACCTTCAGGTGCCACCAAAAGCACTCCAGCACCTGCCCCTTCAGAAGATGAAGCACCGTCAAAATACATTTTCCATACACCAGTATTACACAGATCTTCTATCATGGGGTTTGACTCTTATTGCTTTGTATCGATTTCCTCCAGGCAACCATCCAGACCATCATCAAAAGACAAGATGATCACGAGTCAGATATGGTTGACTACAGTCATCACCAAAGTTTGTGACATCATTATCTGAATCCTCGAAGTCTTGAAAATCGTTAGCTCCTATAAAATTTTCATGCTTCAAGGGAGCTTGTATTTTTTGATCCTCCTTTTTTATTTGTCTTTGTTGATTAGGAGGGTTTTGATTTTTCCTGAAATGTTTTTTGGGGTAAGAGTCAGCCTTGGCCTGTTTGAGTTCCATTCGGGCTATTTTATTTGACAACTCTTTAATCACTCTAGCCATATCGTCCACCCTATCATCTGAGGATCTATTGGACCCTGAAGGGCCAACTTGTTCTCTAAAGTGCTTGGTCTCTCGGTTTCCAGTCTCTACTCTAGCCTTAAGTTTACTCGAAGACATCATATTAGATTCTATCTCTACTGCATCATCCTGCATACGACTTAAGGTGTCTCCCCTTCGATCTCGCAAAAGTAGTGCGAAATCCGGCTCGAAAGCTCCGGCGAAAGTCACTTTGGCCATGGGTTGAGATGGTTTGACTTCAACTGGGATTTTATTGTACAGCTTGTTGAATCTCAGAATGAATTCCATGACTGTTTCTGAGTTCTTTTTCTTCAAAGACCCAAATTTGGTTAGATAATAGAGATGGTCTTTTCGCTCGCCCCATTGTTTGAGGAAAGCATCTTCCAAAGCATCATATGACGGGATAGAAGCTGCAGGTAGGCTCCGAAACCAAGTTTGGACCTGACCTTCAAAAGTTTGGACAAGGAGTCTCAAATATAAATCCTCGTGCTCGATATCGAAGATATCTGCGAATTGGTCAAAGAAATTAATATGTTCAGCAGTGGTCAGATCTCCCTCCCCGGTGAATTTCGGTAAATTATTTATGTAGTTTTCTGGAAGATCGTGTAGGGGGACGGGAAATACTAAAGGAGCGTATCGGGCTGAAACTTTCGCAAAAAATATGGGAGGTGGGGCAGGCCCTTGAACTCCACCTCCTCCTAGAGGGACACCTCCACCTCCTCCTCCAACGACTGACATCGTTGTTTGTGGGGAGTTATACAGGGGGTTTTGGAAAATTAAAAGGGAATCTTTAATTTCTTCACAAAGAGGAAGGTCTGGTAAGGAAGGATAAGGAACGCGAGGACTGAGCGAAGTTGAGGGTTCAGAAGGACTCTCAGCCTTTAGTGATGGGATTTCAAGTTGGTAAACTGCAACGGTTGGCTTAAAAGAGCCTCTCGCCTTTAGGATTTTTTCGGGATCGGTAACGGGCGTAATCTGCTCACCATCCGGGTTTTGTTTGGTATTCCTTCGAACGAATGCCAGTTTATTTCTTCGTGGAGTCGCCAAGTGAAAGATAAAAAGCCTTAAAAGGTGTGTACTCTTTGTTCACTATCAAAGGGTAACACTTTCAATGAAAAACAATTGTAGTTTTCCCAAGGAAAAAGGTTTCGTAACTTCGGTCCCCGGCAACAGCGCTAGAAAGATGTTGTTCCTGAGTCTGTACTTAAGGCTTGAAAGTACAGTGTCAAGGCATCCAAAAGGCGGTAATAGGTGTGGAAGAGGGAAGAGTAAACCTTCGGTAAGGGAAACTAGGGAAGATTTCTATGTTGGGGCTGTCTAGCTTCCAACTGTTCCTGGGTAGTTATGTCTTGTTCAATGGCTGTCCATGATCGTTCAAGTTCGACCCGGTTAGTTGCTGTTTTGAGAATAGTGTCAAAGAGGTTTAAGGCAATGTGTGTTTGATTCAGTAGTCCGGGGTCAACATTAGGTTGGGTTGGTACAAGAACTGTCATGGAGGAACAGGAATGGTAGAAAAGACTTTAAAAGCGATTAAGTGTTGTCTCAGTTGGTCGCATAAAGAGGACTTATGATTATAGAAAAAGCAAGTGGATGCAAATCTAAGGCTCATTCCCGTAACTGTATTATATTTTAATAAAAGGTGTGAAGTGAGAGAAAAACGTTTAGCTATATATTATGCAAGGCTCCTGTCAAAGAGAGATCTCACATATAACAGAAGAGGAAA
Organism: Picea engelmannii; assembly: GCA_009831015.1. Taxonomy (NCBI): domain Eukaryota; kingdom Viridiplantae; phylum Streptophyta; class Pinopsida; order Pinales; family Pinaceae; genus Picea; species Picea engelmannii. Next base: position 152,361 of record ML783252.1, on the reverse strand, counting down.
TTAGTGAGGAAATAACTGATGTAACAAAGAATCCATGTAGAATTCCGAAAATATAGATTGGAATTACACCGCTGATAGCTGATGCAAAGGAAAGACAATAAACGATTACAGAAAACCCAAATTCATTTGTTATAGTAGTGGTCGTACTAAAGTATAATGAAGCACATCAATTATGAATATGAATTGAAATGAAAAAATGAGATACAGAGAAGCAAACTTGTAATACAAAAGTGATGAAATTGAGAATCTCCAGATCTGCTTGTATTAACTCACAATGTAAAAACTCTATTACAAACGACTCAAAAAGTCCAGCCTTGTTTATTTGTTTCTAGGATATATTTATACAATTTTTACAAAATGGATAGAATCTCAACAGTCGCAAAATTTCGGTTATGACCGAGAAGAGAGAAATCGCTCCATTTCGCCTACTCCATCTTCACTTGGTGCCAGGTGTTTGCCGTCGCGCGGACTCGATGCAGGTGATGCATCTTTCCACTAGCTAGGATATGAGCCATGATGGTTCTGCTTGACAACTGGCCTCGACGAAGAAACATTCTCGGGCTAATTGCTGCAACTTGTCTTCCATTTGTGAGACGATGATGTCGAGGGCACTTAGTTGTGCGCTGGGTTTGATCATATACTTATCAACTTGGACTATGTCCACCATATTCATCTGAGAGATGTCAGCGAAATCTCTTTCTTCCTTATCTTTCAGATCGAGTGAGATCTGTTCCACATTCATTTGCATCAATGCTTCAGCATTGCCTTCGCTGTCAATGCCCAGCAGCTCGCCGTCTATAGAATTAAAAGCTTCTTCGAGGGATTTGGTTACCTTTTGGGTTTGTTCCTTGCCCAAGGCGATGTTGTGCTCTCAATCCTTCAACAGAATATTTCCTCAGGTTTTCTCCTAGATGGTGAATCTGGGAGTACCCGCCGAAACCCGATTGTTAGTGGCTATTACCGCCTCCTAGAAGGCAACCCGAGCTGCTCCTGCGTCCCTTTCTCTGGCCGATAAGTTCTTGGAAACTTGATGGACCAATAGACAGTTTTCCCGAATCGCTCCCACCTTGGTGAGCAAATTCTGCTGTGCCGAAGAGATTCTGCTCCAAATCTCGATCACTTGGGACTTAAATATCCTGATGTCCATCATTTTTCTCTCGACGATTTCTACCCAAGCCTGCAGCTGTTCAATCAAACTCTTCTGTTGGCTCGCCTTCGTTCGACCTTCTCGGACCACCAACTGTGCTTGCTGGAGCTTAGCTCTGAGCACCTCGATTTCATTTTTGTCGGCCAATCTGGCCTGTTCTATTTCCATGCTAGCCTGACCTTTAGCGTTCTCTGCGGCTATGGCCAATCTAGCCTCGAGGGTCCTGATTAAGCGATTCTTCCTTTTCAGTTGGTTCTTCAAAAGCCCGACTGAGAATTGATTTGCCGAAGCATACGCTCCCAGCGTTCCTGCGATTTCAGTGATGAATTGGTCACTTTTCTTATCTTTTCCATCGGTCATGATTTTATACTTTTTCGCAGTAGACCCTCCTTATTTATAGAACTCTCTTTTCACTACGACCTTCCTCTTCTTATCAAAGAAAAACTCATTCAGAGGGAGTTCTTCTGCTCTTATGGGCCTCAGTTCTTCATTAAATATCCATCCCTCGCCGACATTTCCCTGTGTCGACTGCAAGGGTGTGACAGAGGTGATGGGTTCTCCAATTTGTTTTGCCGATTCTCCTGAAGTATCGACAGGATTCTGCTTCTTCGGCGGTCATGGAGTCTTTATCTCGGTCTCCGGATTCTGTTTCCTTGGCGGGTCCGGAGTCTTTACCTTGGTCTCCGGATTTTGTTTCCTTGGAGGGTCCGGAGTCTTTACCTCTGCTTCGGGATTCGTCATTTGTTCCTCCTCATCCTGGTGTTTTCCACGGTCAGAAGTTGCATCCTCAGCACCTTCAACATCCTTCTATTTCGTCTCGAAAACACCCAGACTCCCACCTCGCAACACAGTGGGGAGACAACTTCGTCTATGCTCCTGGAATCTCAATACATCGGCTATGTCTTCGGGTGCTAAGGATTGGATCCGGGCTAGAACTTCTTCATAAGACCTCGCCCCTCGGAAAACGTCATCCAGGGGTGAATTCTCATGCTCAAATCTCTTGAGCCCACAATTAGCTAAATGGTTGCTCACAACCCTCTGTGGATCATGTTTCTTATATTTGATGGAGACCAAACTTAGGTCTTCCAGGGCTGCAACCTCGGCTTTGGTATGCCTGAAATATAATAAAGAATAAAAATTCAGCCGAATGGGAAAAGACGACCATACCTTCTTTGAGTTCTTTACTCACCCCGCCAATTACCGTCTGCCGTGCGACCTCGCGACAAGCTAGCTTGTAAGGAATGAACAATGGCAGCGCATGAGGGGGAACAGAAGCCGCGAAAACTCTGAAGTACGAAAACTCTGCCTCCACGTACCAATCCACTATGCTACTCATATTTGTTGCAATACTATCCGAGATACGAGGTGGTGGGTAGCAAAAAATGGTAATATGCAAGGGCACCATCACCCAGTTAAAAATTTCATATGTGAAATTTTTTGCTTTGTTTTCCCATAGATTTTCATGGTATACATGTATGGGTTTGTCTTTGACGGGAGTCCAGCCCCAACTCATTAATGGAAATGGTGTCATAGAACATATGGCGTCCATAATAAACACGGACATGAAGAACGATGACGCCTTCCCACTCTCCTTCTGCTATGGATACTCTGTGACCCGATTGGCCAAGTTATCCAAAAGCATCCTCGCCCAGTTAAAAGAGAAACCTTATGCGACTCGAAACATTAGAGGCACCCACACAAGGTAAAAATGTGATGTGTCCTCTCTCCCATATAACTGGCAAGTCACCATGGCCACATATTTATAGTGTGGTTCCAACGAAGCGATCGAATAAACGCCTTGGTCATTATCTCTAAATTCCGCGGTCCGTGAAACCCAATCCTTTATCAAAATGGACATGGTCTTATCATACTGAGTGCACTCCTTCTCCTTGAATTCCTCCAGGAACTTAGCGCCATATGTGTATTCGGACATCGCAGGTAGCTTGTACATGGTTTGCATATGCTCAGGCCTAAAAGTCCCTATAGTGACTCCCTTCTCATTCATGATAGTCCTGGTCGGTATGTCTACATGATCCAACGCCCATCAGACCATGTCGTAATAAGGAAGCAATCGTAGCCGGGCTGCTACTCTGTGCATTTTGGACTGGACGACTATTTTGTATTTGGTGTTTAGATCATCTTTTTCGTTGCCGTCAGAGTCGTCTGAATAATCCACCAATTCTGATTGCAGAATGTCTGAAACAAACGACCAGTTGGGGACAGAGTCGACGCTTTGGGGCAAAGTGTCGGAGACATTTTCTGGGCCTTGTCCCGTGACCTCAACATTCTCCTTTGCTTCTTTCCGCGGAGCCATAGCTGAAGCTTGTGTTTTAGCTCTTCTGCGATAGAACTGCGTATACATACAGAAATTAGTTTACTCAGAAGTGATGAACTCTTCGTGCTTATGAAATACGTTCGTTATAATGAAATGAAACTCTTACATATATTTGAAAACTCGTTACTGTTCAAAATAAGCCTGTCAAATCGTAATTAGAAATAAATTTATTGCGTAAAATATGATCTTACATGCGTAGATTTACCCTATTTCTCTATTAATGTCATAAATTTCTGGCCGTTTAACAGTTGGTTGGAGTATGGAGAGAAAGGCTTCCTCGGTAAATGTGCAAGCCTCGAGAAGCGGGATATATCTTGCTTTATATTAATTAATCCAATCTTGCCAACGTTAATCCATTTCTCGCTATTCGTTATATCGTGGATATTCTTTTAACATTTTGAGTCTCCAACTCCCGAGACCGCGAGGACCGAATTAGGTTTAATTAAAGGTAATCGCGATTTGGGCATAATTAATTTTATAATCATTTTATTTGCCATATCGCAAATCAGAACTTCAAAGATAAGTTTCTGGGAGGTTTATACGCCGAGTTGCGAAACCGCGAGACTGCGATAACAAGACTTAGTTAAGGGGAGGGTAATCTTGGCTTAAGTGATTAATTAATCATGTTGTAATTACATCGTGACTTCGTGAGTCGGGATTTAGACGCCGCAACTTTTGAAAAAGATAGTGCCAAGTGGAAAAGCACCGAGAACAACTTTAACCACGGTTAGCCTTTCTGCCTTTAATCCTTGACCAGGGTTATCCCGAAAAGGCCTCGCATTCTCGGCCCTTGAGGCTGTAAAAATAAAAATTTGGGTTCGGCGAACGCCGAGGTGCGAAACCCCGACGACATCTAATTATGAGTCAAAAATTGTACCCTAGTCATTGTCTTGAGTGAAAATTTAAAATGACTTCGCCATTTCAGGACTCGGGACGTGTGAATTCATGAGTTATAGTCTACGGCCTACGAGATACCGAAATAGATCAAAAAAAAGGAGGAAACCTTCTTACGAAAAGTAGGACCTTTTTCGAGGGTAGAAAAATTTTAGCTGCTTGCGCGCTCAAGCTCTTAGAGATCATCGATCTCTTGGAGGGGCAAAAGAAAACCATCTTATGATTTCGGGCATCGAAATGAAAATTGTGACGGGTTAAAAAACAAGGGTGGCTCCAATAGGATCCATAACTAGTTGGACAAAGTTTCAAAAATATTTTCTAGATAAATTTGCAGAAGAGACTACTACAGGAGCTCTGATGGATGAGTTGTTCGCTGCCACCATGAGTTCGAAAGAGAAGGTTAAAGATTTCAATCAAAGATTCATGACCATTTTAAACAAATTCCAGTCTGAAGCCAAACCAACTCAGGAGTTGCAAATCAAAGTATATGATAATACACTCCCAGCTTCTATTTCCATGTTTGTGAAGAGGGCTGCCGAGCGAACCTTAGTTGAGAAGTTTGAAGAAGCTAAAATGATAGAATTCCAGATGAAAGGGTGTAAAGAAGGCCTAGTCTCTTTAGTTAAGAAATAATTTCAACCTCCTCCCAAGAGAGGACTCCTTCTGACTAGACCGTCAGGGAAACAAGTAGAACAAACTCCTGACAAGGGTAATGGAGACGTAGAAGATGTACAATGCATGGCTAAGAAATTATCGAACGAGATCATAGACATGAAGAGAAACATAGGGGAAGGAAACCAAGGCCAAAGGCCCTATAATCCTTTCTTTAAAGGGAACACACTGTTCAAATCCATTGAACCTCTCCCAGCTAACTTGAATATCGATCTAGGGAATGTTGCATCTGATTCCTTCTATACTTATCACAAGGAAAACCACTCTGAAAGAGACTGCCCTCAATGGGTGCATGCCATGAATTTGATGTCCAACCAGTTTTTAGACGAGGTTTCCCTAACCGAACAAACAAGCAGTTCGGTTATGAATGTTGCTGACCAGGAAGAGATTGAACCACTAGAAGATATAACCATGCTGATATGGGATCCTGACCTAATTATGCCTTCCGACAACCTATTTCACGTTCAAGAACCACCCACAGAGATCTCGGTTGTGCAAACTAGAAGTAAAGGTCCTCATGTCTCAAAGGATCCTACTACCACTCAAACTTCAGGGGAAAGGTCAACTGCCGATCACCCGAAAGCACCTTTTGCTCCTCGTAAGAACCCTATTAGCATCCATATATGAGAATCACCCAAACTGGAGTACAATGTAGTTGAATATCTAAAGAAGTTGAAGGCTAATATATTGGCTATGGACATATGTAGAATCCCTCAAAAAAAAGATTTCCTTCTACAAGCGTTGAAATCAGTCGAAAACCCTATGACAAGCAATGAGAAACAAAGAAATCTAACTTACACAGATCTAGTAAATAAACCAATTTTGAATACCTGCTCAGAAGATAAGAAGGGAAAACCTTTTGTCCCACTGTTTCTCTTAACATTTGAAGTCTTCAACAGGAACCTCCACAATTGTTTGGCAGATTCGGGAGCATCTTCCAACATTATTCCCTTGTCTATTTGAAAATGATTAAATCTCATTCCTCTAAAGAGAAATAAACATGTGATACAACTAGACATAACCCAGATCAAAGTAATGGGAGAACTCAGATATGTAATGATCAGGATAGCGACACATCCTAAGTTTGTGCAAGTGATTGACATCATTGTAGTAGATATCCCAGAGGCCTATGGGTTATTACTAAGTCGATATTGGTCTGAGAAGTTAAACGGGTACTTTAGTACAGTCTGGGCACACCTTTGGCTACCACTAAAGGGATACAAGAATATGATCAAAATCGATAGGGAGAGATACTTGAAACATACAGTAACTGATCTAGAAACCCTGAACAAACCCTCATCCATAGATTTCCCCGGGCTGGGCAATTATTCTTGCGATTCCCACTTCGGGAAATTTTCTCCTCTCTTATCCGATGTCCCTCTCACTCAAAACTCTGAAATGGTTTTTCAAGAGAAGTCACCGATACCGACAGAAGACACCCTCTTTTGTCAAGACCCTATGCTAGAGATTGCAAAACAAAAGATAGGGAAGCAAGAAAGTAATAAGAAAGAGGAAAAGGGTGTTTTCATTCACAAATTTGGACCATATACTTTGATGGATCTAATCGCAGGAAGGATCATGCGCAGGGTGCATCCTCATTGATCCAAAAGGTAAATGTCATTTCCTGTCCTGTACACTAGAATTCAAATGCACCAATAACACCGCCGAGTATGAAGCTCTAGTACAAGGGTTAAAGAAAGCCATAGACTTAAACATCAAAGAATCGAAAGTTTTTGGAGACTCGTAGATTATTGTTTGACAAGTAACGAATACTATACATTGCAATTCGCTGCACCTAAAGAATTATCAGCAATAAGTACATAGGTTAATAAAGCATTTTTAAGCTTTCAATAACATCATGATCCCTAGAGCAAAGAATATTCTTGATGATTCCCTGGCCACAACTGCTTCAAGGCTGTCACCTCTAGAAGATTATGAAGCCTCCTGATTCACTATGGAACTAATCTACAAACCATCGGTGCCTAACAACATTTCTAATTGGAAAGTCTTTGAAGGAGATGAATAGATCATAAACATCGTGACTAACCAAGACAATTTCAAATATTTGGCCATCGACGATGAAGTATTCCAGGAGAAATCGACAGAAACCGATCCTTGGATAGGTCAACCTATTGACATATTGAAATCTCACACCATCCTGAAAGGGATAACTAATTTGAAAAATTTGTTTGACTTGAAAGAACGATTTCGGGGGCCTAAAAATGCAAAGACCGATAGCTCCTGTCCCCTGCATGAAACTATAAATCTTGGAACCCCGAAAAACCCAAAGAATGTGAATCTCGACAAGACTACATCTAAAGAGGAAAGAAAGACTTATCTCAAACTATTTAGACAATATCAAGATGTCTTTGCATGGTCCTACCGATATCTAAAAACTTATGACACCCATATCATTCAACACACTATACCATTAAAACCTAAGGTGAAACCATTCCAATAGAAGCTCCGAAAGTATCAACCATCCTTGGAACCTATGATGTATCAGGAATTAAAGAAACTTTTAGATTCCAAGATCATCTTCCAGGTTAGGCATTCCGCATGGGTAGCAAATCTGGTTCCTGTGAGAAAAAATTATGGAGAAATTCGCTTATGCGTAGATTTTAGGAACCTCAACAGAGATTTAGAAAAGGAAAATTACCTAGTTCCGCCAATGGAGAAACTTCTGCAGACCATGTCTGGCTTGAAGATCTTCTCTCTATTGGATGGTTTCTCAGGTTACAACCAAGTCCTGGTTTCAGAGGAAGATCGTTTGAGAACTACCTTTCGAAACAAGTGGGGAACGTTCGCTTATAAACGCATGCCTTTTGGGTTAATCAACACAGGGGCAACCTTCCAAAGGGAAATGGACGTAGCATTTCGAGGACTAATCAAAAAGTGTGTGGTAGTGTATCTAGACGACATAACTGTGTATTCAGAGAACAAAGAAGAGCACATCCAACACTTAACTCATATTTTTGAAAGGTGTAGGAGATACAGTATATCCTTAAATCCCAAGAAAACTATTTTCGGCGTCGAGGAAGGTAAGATGCTAGGCCATATTATATCTCAAGAAGAAATTCACATATATGCATAAAGGATTAAGGCGATAGCTCAACTCCCGTTGCCTCATAACAAGAAAGCTATGCAGTCTTTTTTTGGGAAAATCAATTTCGTGAGGAAATTCACTACCGATTTCGCGGAAACTATCAAACCATTACAAAAGATGATTCACAAAGATTTCGAATTTAAGTGGGATGATGAACGAAAGGATGCTTTCAACAATATTAAAACTGCTATATCCCAGGCCCCCGTATTATGAAGTCTCGATTTCAATAGGGATTTCTTCCTCTATACTTTCGCCTCCGACCAGTCGTTAGCTGTAGTATTGATTCAGAAGGATGATAACAACAATGAGGCTCCAATGTCATTCATGAGCACTAATCTCCAGGGATTCAGAATTAATTATCCTACTGTTGATAAATAGGACTATGCGATATATAAGGAAGTAAAGAACTTCAGGTCTTACATCCTCAAGAACCACACCAAAGTGATTGTGCCTTGCCCTGCGGTCCGATCCTTGTTTACTCAGTAAGAGATGGGGGAAAGAAGAGGGAAATTGATGGCAGTGATCCAAGAATTTTATCTAGATATAAAACCTTCCAAACTAGTTAAAGGGCAAGGGTTGTGCAAACTCGCAGCTGAAGCCCAGGACCAAGTAAATGAAGATTCCAGATGGGAGAATGAAATGGCATTATGGTGTGGTGAAGCTTCATACATTTCCCCAGGGCCAGAGCTTGGTATGAAAATTTAACTTATCTCCTACAACATGGGACTTGTCCAGAAAATCTCAACCCTAAGGAAAGGAGAGCTCTCAGGTTAAATTTTGTACAATATCGCCTCATAAATTCGGTACTCTTTCGGATTAATTATGATGGGGTACTCTTAAGATGTCTTGAACGTGAAGACGTAGAAAAATTTCTGAAGGAGCTCCATGATGGCCCTGCCGGTGGACATTTCGCAGGAAACACCACCGCTCATAAGATACCGAGAGCTGGCTATTATTGGCCCACACCCACACTAGGTACTGTAAAACTTGTCAAATAAGCTCGGAGAGGGAGAAGAGAGCAACAATACCACTCCAACCAATGAATGTTTCTAGGCCCTTTGAGCAATGGGGGTTAGATATCATAGGAGAGATTACACCAAGCTCTTCAAAACAACACAAGCATATACTTACTGCCACCGACTATTTCACTAAATGGGCAGAGGCCATCCCTCTAACTCATGTAAACAAGAAAGTGGTAATTCAGTTCATAGGAAAACAACTGATCACAAGGTTTGGTGTACCTTCTGTTCCAATTTTTAATAATGCATCTTATTTTTCTTCCACTCTATTGACAGAGTTTTCTCTAGACAAAGGAATCATAATTAGGTACTCTACAAATTATTATCCATAGGGAAATGGGGTGGCAGAATCAACCAATAAGAACCTATTGAGAATATTAAAAAATGCGGTTGCAGATAAACAAAGGAATTGGCATAATCTGCTCCATAACGCTCTATAGGCCGATAGGGTCATGCCCAAGGAAGCTATAGGAAATTCCCCGTACTTTCTGGTTTACAGGCAGGAGGCCATTCTCCCAAATGGGCTTTATCTTCCATATCTTCAACTAGCCCAAGATTACAGCGGTGGACCTTCGTCGGTCATACAATAAAGAATTGACACTCTACTCATGCTATAAGAAGAGAGAGAAAAGGATAAATCAAAATTCCTGTCTCACCAATAGATAGTGAAAAGATGGTTTGATAAGCATAAGGCTAAAGAGAAGAATTTTGAAGTAGGAGACTTAGTCCTGAAATGGGATAGAGCAAATGAGCCAAAAGGGAAACATTCTAAGTTTCATAATCTGTGGCTTGGACCCTTCCAGGTGGCTGAGAGGATTGGGGCAGGAACTTATTAGTTACAGAATCTGAGGGGGGAACCTGACGCCCTCCCAGTAAATGGCCAAGCCCTCAAACAATTTTTTCATTAAAAAAAATAAAAATAAAAAAAAATACAAAATAATAATAAATGAAAAGGTTTTGTATGAATGTTTTCATGATTGCGAAATGCATTTTTCTTGTTGTTTTCTTTTTCTTTTGGAATTTTGCGCTTTTGAAGGTTGTGTTTAGAGAGACAATGGTTGACTTTAAATCATGTGACATAGCGAACTCTGTTCCTAACTAATTGCTCATATAAAACACAAGAAGCATTGAGGAGCTTGCAGTTTATTTGAGCAGTCCTCTATCTAACCTATGCAAATGAACAACTTCGAAGAAATGTCATAAGTGTCTTCTTAGTGGTTTGGTAAGATCTTAAGGGAAAGAAGGAAAGATGGAAAGGACTACATGAACCCTAAACACAAAGCTAGCAAATGATCCACCTTAACCACATCACTTTGCGAAATAAACAAACATCATCCTCTCCCACTCGCTCAGGGCATCATGCCAGAATGAAATTGATATTATCAAAAGAGTGAACAGTAGGGGAGGGTATGCAGATATCTCTGTCGAGGCTATGAACGCTCGCTGGCAGCGGAGCAAGGTCTGTGATGTCAGGGTGACTCCCCCGGGGCTATGGATGCTCACTAGCAGTGGAGAAACACTGTAGCAATTAAGCAAAGGTAACTAAAGGCTTAATGCCAGTGAATACTTTAATAGATTTTGTCAAAAAGGGCATGAGTCAGGGTTACAGGAAACGAGGGAGGAATAAAGGTTAAAAACCCCATGGGCAGGCCTGGAAGCATCAACCAAAGGATTTCAAATATAAGGGTAAAAGAGGATCTGATTCAAAACCAGTTAATTTCTCCACCAGCTTTTGTATCAGCCGAGCCTTGAAGGAGGAATAGATATTCTGCTTTCGCCTAGTGAATTTCCATTTGTTGAGCACTCAACACACCCTAAAAAGTCTATGTCAAATTTTAATTTTGGGTACCACTTAATCTTTTGGCATTGTCTAATTTGACTTTAGTATGAAAAATGTTTCCTTTGCTTATCATTTTTTGATTCTCATTAAGGCTTTAAAATCCTGCTTGCACATGTGAAAACCATCATAACTTAAAAGGACTAACATTTAATTAAAGAATCAACCACTAAACCATTTCACCTGACAAGTCCAAAATTCGGCACCTGGAAGAATTGAAGATGAAATAAAATCTTTCGAGAAAACCAAGGTCATCGATTGCCGATCTTTGTCGATGTCGGCAGAATAGAGTTTTCTTTCGTGATGAGCATTGCACAAGGAAGCCACTGACAATCAATTTCATTCGACATCGATGAAAATCAAAGGGAGTAAATGTTAGCAAATAAGGAAAGGAATCGCTGATGGCCGATTCCTGAAGAATTTCAGCATCGATGAATTTTTGAGAAAGTAAATCCGTAGAGAACATAATAAGTTCATCTCGAGTGATGATTCCCCGGTGCCTTTTTGGCATCAACAGTCCCATGTTTATCTCATATCACACATTTTTAACAAAGTCTCGAACCCGACTATTACCCGCAAGCTAGGTCACCGGTCTTCGATGTCATATGTCCCAAACCAGTTGTGTCACGATGGTACCACTGAGCATGAATTCTAGGCTGCCTTAGAAGAAATACGGTTTGTCCGAATAACGTAAAAGTACGTTCCAAATAAGACATGAAAAGATGTGGACCAAACACACAGGGAGTTCATATACAAACAAGAAGATGATGCATTCAATCGCTATAACCAGAGCTCGTTCATCAAAATTTCATGACTTTATATATATTAGATTGGCGTCAAGCTCAGGCTACATACAATAGACATTGTCTATACCTTTTGGCCAACCAACCCAACTACATTAAGAAAATGAAAATCTCCTTACAAAAGGGAAAATTATCAAATTTATGCGTCACATCTGAGAATGTAAAAAGAGTTCGCCAATCATGCCTCTTCTGCGCGCAGACTTTCTTCCTGGCTACTTCGCGCTCCCTGAGGGGTTTTCATCGTTTCTTCTTTTGACACTCTTTGCACCTCATGCAACTGCACGATCGTATCTTGCACCTCCCAAAGTTGCCTCTTGAGCCAAGTTGTGTTCCCTTCACAACCTTGAGGTGCTGACACCTCAAGGGTCTTTTCCACCAACTGCCATCGTAGTTCTCTATTTTCTTAGTAGAGTTCATCTATGGTGAGTTGTACCTTATCTAGTTGATGACTAGGTTCTTGAATGCTAGAACCTGAGGCTTCTATATTTCTCATTCGGCTTCCGCACTTATGGTTTCGACTGGCTCTAGCCGGATAACACGCATTAGGAATTCCTCAAAAAATGATTTTGCACGCGACTCAATAGGGATTTGGTTTTCCCCTCCGACTTCTTTATTCTTCTCAGGCGTTCCTCTCCTCCACTGTATCTTCTACTGAGGAAGCATGCATTCCAACTTGTGTCCTTCCAACGTAACTTTCTCCACTTCGGCCTCAACATGGGGAGATACCATCTTTTCTGTGCGAAGGTAGGAATATCCCTTTGAAGCCTCGGGAACACCCGCTGTGAATAAGAACGAGTCCTAGGCATTTTGTGACTTAGGCCTGGCACTTTGGCTGCCTTGTAGGCCTCGTCTTGTGTTTTGAGGAGATCCCATGGTGCGACAACGTATCCACCTTATGCGTGGATGTATTGAAAAAGGCCCAAAGCAAAGAATTTGATCGAAGTGAGATCACGAGATGAGTTACCAATGGAACACAAGATTGACTGGTGGGTAGAACGCTTACAAAACATCTAGAATTTATAATGGAGCGGGGCAACGAGCCAAAACGTGCCAGGGGGCACTGAATGCCTTGCGACGGGATGTTTTAAAAGAATTACTGTGTCACATCCTTGCGACGACATGATCTGAGGTGTGTGAGATGCAGTCAATAAGAATTCCAGAGGATGTGTGGTATGATCATCTCGATTCCTTTCAATTTCCCTAGCCTGCATAACGAGCTAATGATGGTTGATTCACTTGCTGATATGACTTCTGTTTGAGCGACCTGCCTTGACTTGAAGCATTTAATGACTTCTCTTATGACAATATCTGATCTTTTTGGAACTTACTCGTACTTGTGGCACATGTTCGGTTCTGACATCCTTTCCCGACCCAAAGGGACAACCGGCCACTGGCGTGACTTTAACTCTCATGTTTTTCGTACCTGATTTATCATGCTATGGCGTGCGGATGTAACCCACCCTAACTGAAGAAAAATGGAGGCGCTAACAGAGATGGTGTAGGTAATTCGAAAGGTTGTAGAGATCACGTAAGTATCAAACAACCATACTTAGCGAGATTTACAGGTATGCATCAGTCTGTTTTCTTCTTGTTTACGCTTTTCATATACATTGTCGAGTATTGTTCAGTAAGAAATTTCTAAATGATTTTAATTATGATTTGAAGAAAATATCCCTCCGACTATCGAGAAAAATTGGCTTTGTAAATTCACCGAGAAATCCGAGAGAAATTGAATCCGAAGATCAACAAGCGATGAAGGATATCAGACTCCCTGAGTTTGGCAACCGTGACAACTTCATCGACTTGTGAGACATAGTCGAACCGCATACCAAGCAAGATTTATTATGGGTCAAAGAGCTAGTTAAGGTGACCAACACAACGCTAGGACAAGTGTAAAGATTTATGGAACATCCTATTAGAGCTTGGACTGTGCTACAACAGTTAGACACCAGTCTAGTGAAGTACTGAGTGCATGTAGTGGAGGTCAGAGGAATTTACGTGGCTCCAATGGAGAAACAAAGATTTCCATGGGCCCAAACTTGCGAGGATCTGTTTATCAGTTGGTTGGAGTGAAAAGTCACCCTTTCAAGTGATATCTTGAGTTGACTATTAAAGAAACTGTTAGAAGAGGATGCCGCATGGCGAATTTCATTTTATTTAAACTACACTTAGCCGTTCATTTCAGTTGAATTTTATGTTATAAATAAGAACATCGACCAATTAGTTAAAGGTCAATGGTTGTTGCAAGAAACTCTTTTGTTTTGGTTTTTTCAAGAATTATTTCCGAGCTACCGTTAATAGAGAAGTCCTTCTGGACCAGAGACAAAATTATTTTCATCAAATGCATGTGATTGGACATGGAGAATAAATATTTCCTATGTTGTTTCATGAATGATGATGTAATGAGTAAGAGCTATTTACTCTATTGTCAAGTTACCCGGTGCAATATTTTGTTGTTCTTTACTTTAACGATGAAGATGAATTGTGTTGTTATTATGTGATGGATGATTAAGTAGGTGAATTATTTTCCTTGCCATTGCCTTATTGCATATGTATTTTCTTTCTGGTAATTATTCTCTCAGACAATAATTGGATGCTCACATGGTTAATGTATTAGTACTAGGCCTATGGTATAAAATTGTCATCTGCATGCTTCAACAACGGGTTATCCCAAGTTCAACCCCTTCCCAAGTAGTTAGAACTTAGTCCTGTTTTGTTTCCAAGTTGGTTTTGTACTAGCTTACATCTCATATAAGTCCCACCCAAGAAAAAATACAAAAATATATAGTCCAAACTGAAGGAAGAGCCTTCACAAGAAAACATAAAGCCTATTGATAAATTGGCCAGATCGCAAGATCTGGGGAACCATTCCACTATTAAACACTGTAGAGTCGAATTGGGCCTCGGTGTCGGGTTTGGTTCCTACTGTTGAATCAAGGGATTTAGGACCCATCAACACAATCCTTTTCCTTTCAATCTTATTTTCATCTTGTCTATCCTCTCCTGCAAAGCTTGATTCTCCTTTTGAAGTTGAGCCATCCTTTCATCTTTTGTTTTCATTTCTTTCTTCAATTTCTCTATGTCTCCCTTTAACCCTTTGATTTCTCTTACCTTCCAACTAACTTGTGACATAGCCTGAACAAGTCCTTCTATGCTTGGCCCAACTTCTGCAGTAGAAGGTACAACTACAACCATGTTTGGTAATTATGTCTGTCCTTGTGACCAATTCACCTTTTCTTGTTCTAGCTGTAATACCTTAGCCTTGTAGTTCAATGCCTCTTGTTGAAATGCTTCCTTTTCCTGTTCTAGAGCAACCAGTTCTGATGTTTGTGGATGCTCTGTGGCAGACATTTTCAGTTTCTTCTTCGAGATTTGAATCAACTTGTCCTTTTTCATCCAATGAGGATTTCACTCTCTAAGGGCCTTCAGATTCTAGCCTCTTGACTCGAGTTTTCCAAGCTCTGCTGGATGCCTTTTCTTGCCTTAACTGCCCTTCCAACTTTATGGCATAAGTTGACAGCTTCAAATTCTTCATACTTAGACCCAATTAAATTGGAATACAACATATCACTGGTATTCCTGTGGAATTTGACTTTGTCTGGAGCACTGATGTTTTCATATTTTAGCTTGATCTTAGATACTTTGTCTTCCTTTGCAATTGATATATTAAATGTCCTCTACTCTATATTTCTTACTGTGAACAGAGAAGAATTGTGTTGATAAATATTTTCTACTTCATGGATTAAATCCCTCATTTCACCCATAGCCAAGTTTCCTTTCTCAACATATTGTTTTGCCAAATCTTCTTTAGATTGATAGGCTTGTCCATATGCCTTATCAAAGATGTTCTTTTTGCTGCTAAAATTTCTTGAGCTTCCTTCACTTTGGAGCTTGCTTCATTTACCAACTTCTACAATGTTGGTGCCACTCTCCACCATATCCATTTTCACTTGTTCTTTAGGATCTTCCTCCTTTAGATCCACTATCTATTGGGATTGTGTGATATCTACATTCTTAGGGGAAATCTGTTGATCACTGGTACCCATGGTCTCTGAACTGCTTCTCTTGCTGTAAACACTTACTTTAGGGACTCTAAATATAAACTTTTGAGGAGTCTGCTTTGTTTGAGCTTGTTGCAGGGTTGCCTCCACTTGTTGTGATTGAGATGGTTGCAAAATTGCTTCCATATCAACACAAACTTCTAGATTTGCCAATTTGTCAAAACCCTCAACATGTTCATGCTCATAAGGGGCCTGTTTGTTCATTAGTATTCTCTTGGATATGATCTGATGTGGATCATATCTTCTTCTATGTAGCTATGCAATTCCAAACTCCTTGAGCTTTGCTTAGACCTGAGATAAGCATGATCTAGTCTTGACAATGAAGGGTCTAATGATGAAAGGAAATTTGAGGTTGGAGGCCTTGTGTAATTTCAGGAAATTCTCTGTCTTTGATATGATTCTTTGCTTGATGAATTCAAGGGAAAAGACTCTGGGTTTCAAAAAAATAGGCAGAAGATAGGGGGATTCATGACAACCACAAAACTAGATCACTGTTTAATGCATGAACAATACCCAGTCCCCCAATTTGTTTTCTGGATTTGGCTGTAAATAACTCCTCATGTCATCCAAGACTTTTTGTAGACTGGTGTTGAAAATCAAGTTGTAAACCCTGGACATGATTTTGTTGATGAAAATGAGCAATGTGATCTTTTTACATTCAGTTGATATGAATGCTACTTTAGGGAACTCTTTGTTGTTTGTTTCTAGGAAAATCTTCAGCAAGTATGTGTAATATATGAAATGTCTTAGTGACTAAAAATTCACTAGCTGTTTGTGGATATTATCAACTATGAATTGATTGAAGTTGACACAGAATGACGAACTAGACTCCGACTGAAAAAACACTAACAAAAAACCCAACATGACCTCTACCACGTGGTTGTCACTATCTAGAACTAAAATTTTACTCAACAGGGAACAAACCCATTGGACTTCAATAACCATGACACTAACACTCATTGGCAAAGACAAACTTTAGGAAATATGATTTGGTTTGAAAATTGTCTGTAAGAATAGGTCTTTGACTTCTGATGGACACTCCCTGTAAACCATAATCAAATTTTCTTCCTCGAACGGTTCAGACACTGCGGATAAGGACTCTGGTATGCCAAGGGTGCCTCAAATTTATAGACTCTCTACCCTACATAGGACCTTGGACCCCTGTTTATTTACAACAACTTTGTCTTCTTGTGAATACTGCTCTGCGCACCAACCTATGAATTCAGGGAAAGGGAATGCAAACTCGACAACGTAAGGGACTATAGTTTCTTGGGCTACTTCAAGGAAAGGTATCTGCTTCCCTACATTATCAGACAGATTAGATCTGGACATGAAGATGGGAAAAATGGTGATTTCAATGTCGAACACATCTGAATCTTTGTCAATTAAGAATTCTTCGTTTGACACGGGGTCTTTCTCTGCTACTGAAATTATGATAGGGCCCATGGAGGTGATGAAAAATACTTGTAAACGAGCGGAAGAGGTGTGATCTTGGCGTACTGTTGAGCTTCAGTTTGATTGGAGTGGTCCCACCAACTTTCAACGTTCCAGTATTTGAAAATAATAAAATAACGACAAACGCCCCTTTTATATAATTTCCCAATTTAGAGGGCACGAGGAAGTGGTTTGGGGAAACCCGCTTCTCACACTGAAATTCATCCAGTGGCGCCACATGGTCCCGACCTGAAATCGTGGTTTACGTTTCGGCCTGCTTTCGAGAATTATCTTCTGTGCAACTCCTCTCCCTGAAAAGATCCCCGATCGTTTATCTGTAGCGCCTGCGATCTACGACCTATCAAATCCCATAAACTCCACACTATCACTAGATTTAGCCTCCTCCTTCTAGACTTGGCCCTATCCTCTAGTTTGTCACACCTCTACATCAATTTAACACCTTACTAAGTCTTGGAAACTGGATTCCACATAAAAATGTTTATGGTGATAACACATCCGACCTAGCTCCTCCCCTTGCAGAAGATTTATTGTGCCGGTGTAGAATAAAGATGGGACTTGGCGGCTCTACATTGATTATAGAGCATTAAACAAAATCACAGTCAGGAACTGGTACCCAATTCCATGAATTGATGACCTTCTTGACCAACTCAAGGGGGAAAAGTTCTTCAGCAAGATTGACCTAAAGTCTGGCTACCACCAGGTTCCCATCGAACCAATTGATGTATGAAAGACAACTTTCAAATCTAAATAAGGTTTGTTTGAATGGCTAGTCATTCCCTTTGGCTTAACAAATGCACCAAAAACTTTCATGAGATTAATGGATGAAGTATTGAGACCCTTCACCAACTCTTTTGTGGTGGTATATTTGGATGATATCCTCATCTTCAAAAAAACTTGGGAGGAGCACATGCAACATATTAAATAGGTTTTGGGCACTCTGCGGTAGCACAAGCTATATGAAAACTTGGAAAAATTCTCCTTTGCATTGAACACGGTCCAATACTTGGGCTACATTGTTGATGAGCATGGGGTACATGTGGATCCAACTAAGATCCAAGTCATTTGTGACTGGCCAGCCCCGACCACACTAACCGAGATTTGAAGCTTCTTGGGACTTGCTAACTTCTACCGAAGGTTTATGTTGGGATTATCCCATATTGGATGGGCCCTCAACCAAGTAACCAAGGGTGATGGTAAGGAAAAGTTTGCATGGGGGCAGGCACAAAAACAAGCATTTGATGATCTAAAGCATCACTTGTGCTCAACTCCAATACTCTCCTTACCTGATCTGTAGCAACTGTTCAATATTGAGACTGATGCCTTCGACTATGCTATAGATGCAGTTCTCACTCAACATGGTCATATAGTAGCATACCATAGTGACACACTCTCAGATACTATCCGAAAACACCCCACCTATGACAAAGAAATGTAGTCCATTGTGCAAGCCTGCTGTCAATGGAAACATTACATTCTGGGAAAGTAGACAATCATCCACACTGATCACAAGCCTCTGTAGTTCATAGAGACACATGGGAAGTTGCATAATGGCCTACTTCAAAAGTGGTCCACATACCTAAAACAATTTCGTCTCAACATCAAGTATAAAATATGGAGCACAAATTGTGTTGTTGATTTCCTCAGTCACCCTCCTATTGCTGCACTCACCACATTGCTCCATTCATGTGGGCATGAGGCATCTGAGTGGACCCAACTTTATCAGTGTGACCCTGAATTCGCCACCACCTATCATCTCTTAGGTACATGATTGAATGTCACCAATTTTCACATCCAGGATGGAATGTTATGCCATCTAGGCCACCTCTGTGTTCCTACAAGTGAGCGTGCAAAGCATATTTGAGAGGCTCACTACAATAGGATGGCAGGGCATTTTGGCGTGGAGAAAAATGTGGCCGTTCTACAAAAACATTTTCATTGGCAAAGACTTCGTCAAGACGTCAACAAGTATATCAGATCTTGCACTGCCTGTTCCATTGCCAAGCCAACCATAAAGAAGAAAGGATTATACACCCCTCTTCCTACTCCCGAGAGGCCTTGGGAATCCATATCGATAGAGTACATGACTAGCCTTCTGTCCACCAAGGACGAAAATGCTTGTGTATTTGTGGTAGTTGATTGGTTTTCAAAGATTTCCATTATCACAACTTGCAGGAAGAACATCACATTGACATATACTACTAAGTCCTTCTTCGAACGGGTGTGGGTCCATTTTGGGATACCACAAACCATCACCTCAGATCGGGACAACAAGTTCCTCAACACATTTTGGTCAAGTCTTTGGTCATTGTTGGACATAGAGCTCACTAAATCCACTGCTTCCACCCCCAAACCGATGTCCAGATAGAGGTCATCAATCAAATGATTGTGCACATCCTGCGCATGTACAAATATAAACATCCATGTACATGGTATGAGAGTCTTCCCTATGTTCAACAAACTACAACATGGCTCTCCATAGCTCCACCGACCATAGCCCATTTCAGGTGGGGTTGGGATTCCAACCCTTGAGTCCCATTGATGTTGTACTACCTCTTGCAACCACACATGCATAATCTTCCCATGTTCAGTCTCAGGCCGACAAACCCACCAAATTCATTGAGTGGATTCAACACATCTACCAACAGGTCCATGAGATTTTGCAGAAAGCTAATGCTAAGTACAAGCAACACCATGATCAAAAATGGGTACCACACCAGTTTCAGGTGGGAGACAAGGTATGGTTAAATTTGAAAGAGAGTGCCTTACATGACCCCATCAGAAGCTTCTCCCACTTCGCTATGGGCCTTACACTATCACCAAGGATGTGGATAGCAATGATTTTTGAGCTCAACACACCACCGTTCCTTGGATTTCACCCAATGTTCAATGTGGACCTCCTTCGACCATATTTTCCACCATTATTGGACACCTATGATATCGCAGAACAATTGACACCAAAAAATCTCAACCTTGACTACATGGAATATGCACCCACTAATCATATAGTGGACACATAGGTCAAGGGAACTTGCCAATAGAGGATCCAACTTTATCAGGTTGTCAAGGCAAGGCAACTCCTACACCAAGGCAAGTGGCTCACCACGAGCCAAATTCAGTAGAAGTTTCCTCACCTAATGGGGGAAGTCAATGAAATGGAAACCATTTATTCCTTTTATTCCTAGGGGGGGGGGATTGATCCAGGTGGATATTGGTGGCCACCCACCTATTCCAACTGGCTCCTCTTGAAAATTTTTAGTTCAACACGTTATTCTGTAATTATTTGTAATTGTGGGTTCTATACTTATGGGACTGTCTAAATTCCTACAACGATTCCATGTGGATATTGGTGGCCTCCCACCTAATCCAACTGACTTATTTTGGAAGTTTTCATGTCAGTACATCTTTATGTACTTCCAGGGCCGTTTTGGGGCCCTAAACAATGTTTTTTTGGCTTTCAATAGTCAAACTATAGACAAAGTTAGAGTTTGATGACATAATGTGTAGTTCTCGAAAATACCTTTCCAACGGGCCATCACGCACCTAAAGCAGAGGCCGTATGCAAAATTTACGACCCTGAGAAGTTGAGGTACCAACTTACCCATCAAGGCCCACATAAATTTTGGCGTTTCATCTCCTAGGGTTAGGTTTTTGGATGTATATGGTTTTGGAATTCATGAGTAATGTTAAAAATACCTCTAGACCATCATTGTAATAATTCTTCTCAGAAGAATGTGCGTAGCAGCCACATCTCTTCTTAGAGATAACTACCACCATTTGAGAAAGTTGTTTTCAATTCTGTAGTTTTACAGTTTTAGCCTATTTTATTTATTCAATAGAAGTTATTGTTCACTGGATATCTATTGTTGTTCTCTGTATCTCCGTGTTATTGTATTCAGTCTGTTATTCCTTTCATTCCTCTCGTAAACTCGGATCAACACGTTCCTCGAGAAATCATCAATGAATGAAACTTATTACATATATTTACCTAGTGATGGAACATGCATAAGTCCAACATATCACTATGTATAAACTCTAAGATTCCTTTTTCTCTTGTAGCACCATATGGGATTTTATTTACCATTTACACAATGTTCACATAAATCAAAATCTAATAAGTAATTAGAGATACCTTCAACCATACCTTTACCCTCTAATGCTCAATATCCCTTCTCTCCAATATGTCATAGTCTTTGATGTCATATCATTTTCTTCTCTCCTTGAACCATATCACATGTTTCCTTTTCAAACATAGTTTACACAACTACATCAACCATATTACTTACAAATACTAGGTTTCTAGATAGCTTTGGAATGTGCAAAACCCTAGGAAGAGTTATAATCCTTGCACATTTAAGAAACAACTTAACCCTTCCAATAAAAGATCACCTCCATTGTACTTTTCATATTCACAAAACCACTCCAAGTTGTTATAGAAAAAATTGAAACACCTATGCATTTGTGACTTGGCCTTACCCTTTTCCTAGCTTGCTAAGTAAAATCCTAGGATTTCCTCATCAAGTCATCTAAAAAACTTGACATTTGTTGATATCTGTAGGTTTCCTTTATGCAACATGCATAAATCCACACCTTGCAAGATTGTAGCCCGCAAATGCCCTAAAAAATTATGAAAAATAAAATAATTCCTCAATTTCAGGTAGGTTTTTCGGTTGGGATCGTTTCCCAACGTCCTAGATCCCATAGAAAATCTATTTCAACCTCCCCAACCCCTTTGGGAGAGTATAAAAGAACCTTTGGGGGCAATAATGTGGAGGAATTCTGATGGTGCAAGGTTATGTTGTTGATATTTAGAAAGCTTCCCTAATCCTTTCATGCTAAAGGTAGTATCCCCTGACCTGGATACTCCTTTTCCAATGTTACTTCCTCTCCTATATAGCCATAAGGTGTGCTCCTATCCTTATTGGGTTATGTGAGGAAGAGCCTAGATGTTCAGTTGATGCTCAAAGGACTTGTGGAGGAACCCAGACGGTTGAATCCAAAGCAGTTCTGGAAGTTGAAACAAGTTGTAACCAACTTTCACATATTGTCAATAATATAAGAGATCTATTTCCCTCTTGTCTTGTGTTCATTGCAATGTTATATGTTTTTATTGTTCATATATGATTTGATTTATACACTTTATTTATGCTTCTCAAACCTATAACTACCTTGTTGCAGCACTATCTTGGTTTCTTATTGCAGGCTGGTTCTGATAGAGACCATGAGCTCTTCAAGAAACTGGCATGGGGATTGACATCGAACGACGGGTTTAAGGTGAAAGTCTTCTCCTTCTCCCTTCTCTTCTCCCTCCTAGTGAAAAAGTATTTATTTCTTGTTTGCATTCTTGCTTGTGAGGGTAGATTTCATTATTCTCATTTTGGTCTTGCTTTGCTATGATTTGACCCAAAGTCACGGGGGAAAAATCCCTTAATCATAATTGGCAACCATATTGGGGAGTATCCTATTTTGGGTCATATATTAGGGTGTCTTGTGTGTCCTTTTTGATTTATGTGAGTTTTTCCGTTTTCCAATATTTGTTGCAAAACTTTTATTATCTGGAAACTTTTCTATAAGTTTATGAGAGTCTCCCTATTGAAAGTATTTTTTATTTTTCCAATTTTATAGATTTATCCACGCTCTTTTGTTATATCAGTCACGAATATCCGCACTTTTACTGCGTATGACCCGTGGACATCCGCAAGTCTCAGTTCACACAGTTGCAGACCTGGGTGCAATTTTTTTATTATTTTTTTCTTTCTTCAGTTTCTGGTATATTTATGGGATTCTCCAAGTCATCCTGGGATTCCTGAGTTTGTGATTTCTTTGTATCATTGTGTTAAGTCTTTGAAAACTTCTAAGTCACAAAAAATACCTTTGCTCCTAGTTTCTTGGTGTTCTTGTCTTATTTTTAGCATGGATTTTAAAGTGAAATGATTTGCATCT
>ML783252.1:84044-122513 GCA_009831015.1 Picea engelmannii | reverse complement strand
GTTCCCCAACAAATGGTATCATAGCATTTTTAGGGGGCCTGAGGTTGTAGAGAGGAGGACGTTGAAGTGTACATAGATCATCGTGAAGAAGCACTGTATTGGACACTCGGACGAGAGGCTGCAAGTTCAATGGTTGTAGCTGATGGGTGAGGAAAAGGATGTAGAGGAAATAATTTTTTCACTTTGATTTAACACACAATCTGTTTAGACAACAATTTGTGTAATGATATTTGCATCATAATCATTTTTTTGTCAATGGTTTGAATATTTGAATAAATCAAAATCCTTGGGAAATTGTTAATACGTTTGCATAAACAATTTTTTTTTTTTTTTATGCTCTATATTACAAAGTAACTAACAAATTGTAATAAACAAGAAGTGATTGTGTTATAGGTTAGTGGTTTCTCAAATGGAAAAGGTACATAGTGCAAAGTTCAAGGTGGAGAAATTAAGCAGGAAAAATAACTTTGAACCTTGGAAACTAAATATGCGTGATCTATTGGTGCAACAAGGTGTGCACAAGGAATTGGTGGGCAAGTCAAATAAACCCACATATATGATAGACAAATATTGGGAAGATATGGATACAAGAGTTCTCAACAACATTAGTTTGTGTTTGATAGATGACGTTCTGTTTAATATTGTTGGAGAGGAGACTACAACAAGGTTATGGAGCAGATTGGAGATCCTTTACATGAAAAAATCCTTAACGAACCAAATATACTTGAAGAGGAAGTTATATAACTTATGAATGAAAGAAGGTATAAAATTTTTGACCATTTAAATGTTTTCAATAATTTGATTTTTCAATTAACTAGAATGGTTGTAAGATACGATGATGAAGACAAGGAAGTCAAACTATTGAATATGATACCGTTGTGGGAGACCTGTTGTATGAGGAGGTGCAACAAAAATCCAGTTTATAAAACTCAACATCAG
The DNA here is from genome assembly GCA_009831015.1 of Picea engelmannii. NCBI lineage: Eukaryota > Viridiplantae > Streptophyta > Pinopsida > Pinales > Pinaceae > Picea > Picea engelmannii. The sequence goes on along the minus strand of ML783252.1, from coordinate 121,574 downwards.
AAGCAATGGTGGCTAGAGGTAGATCTAAAAAAAGAGGGGAAAACTCGATAGGTACATCGATATCTAAGTCAAAAGGAAATAAGGGTAAGAAAAAATGTTGGTACTGTAATAAATCATGGCATATCAAGAAACATTATTGGAAGAGGCAAGCATTCAAGGAAGACTCCACAAAGGAAGCAAATTTAGTTGAGACAAGTTCAGGTATGGCTAATGAAGTATTATATGTTTACAATTTCTCAAATTATCATTAGGAACGGTTATTAGATTCTGGTGCTTCTCATCACATGAGTCCACATAGAAGTTGGTTTTGTTCTTACGAATCTATTGATGGTGGTGTTGTTTTCATGGGAAATGATGTTTCTTGTAAAACTGTTGGGATTGGGAGAATTAAGATTAAAATGTTTGATGGTATTGTAAGGACTTTAATGGAAGCAAGACATGTACTTGAAATTAAAAGGAATTTTATTTCCTTGGTAGTTTTGGATTCTAGAGGTTATAAATGTACATGTCAAGGTGGAGTACTGAAGGTGTCCAAGGGAATTTTTGTGGTAATGAAGGGTAAAAAGATTGGTAACCTTTACCAGCTAGAAGGGAGTACTGAGATAAATGAAGTAGCGATGGTATATGAGGAATAAAATGAAACTACTCATTTATGGCATTATAGACTAGGCCATATGAGTGAGAAAGGGCTCAAGGTACTGATAAACCATAAGTTACTTGAAGTTTAAAATCTTTGAATTTGAATTTATGCAAGCATTTTGTTTTTGGGAAGTAGTGTAGACAAAAGTTTAAAACAAGTAATACAAGTAAAGGTATCCTTGATTATAATATTCATTCAGATGTTTGGGGGCCATCCCCTATCATTTCTTTTGGAGGATCATCATATTTTGTGACATTTATAGATGATTACTCTAGAAAGTTGTGGGTCTATTTACTCAAAATAAAAGATGTCGTGTTTAATGTATTTAAGTAGTTTAGAGAATTGGTTGAAAAGAGCACTAGAAAGTCAATCAAGTGTTTGAGAACATATAATGGAGGTGAGTTCACATCCTTGGAATTTGAAAATTATTGCAAGGAAGCTAGGATTGAAAGACATAAAACCATTGTTTTTACTTTGCACCAAAACAATGTTGTTGAATGCATGAATATGACTCTTCTAGAGAGAGCAAGGAGCATGTTTAGTAATGCTAAGTTGAAACAAGAGTTGTGGGAAGAAGCAGTCTTTACAACTTGCTATCTGGTAAATCAATCACCATCAACTGCAATAGATTGTAAGATTCTGGAAGCGGTATGGACATGTCATTCGTGCGATTATTCAAATATGATTTTTTTTGGTTGTTATGCTTATGCTCTTATTTCTAAAGATCAACATTATAAGTTATACCCTAGATCAAAGAAGTATGTATTTGTTGGTTATGGTGATGGAGTTAAGGGATATAGATTTTGGGATCCTACTACCCACAAAATCATCATAAGTAGAGATGTAGTATTTGATGAATCTTCTCTCATAAAATCAGACATGGTAGGAGTTGAAATAAGACACAGACATGTACCAAAAGTTTAGAAGATCAAATTGAAGACTCAACCATCTACAAGAAAGGAGGAGGATGAAGAAACTAAAAAAGAAGAATACGAGGTTACATAAAATTTCTAGGAAAGTCTGGAAATTCCACAACAAACCCTAAGGAGATATACATGGGATAGGAATTTCCCCAAAATATATGAATATTATGTTTCATTTATTGTTTGATTTCTAATGGAGGGGAACCTAGTGATTATCATGAAGCAAAGGATGTTACTAAAAGTGCTAAATGGAAAATATAAATGAAAGAAGAAACATATGCGTTGGAGAATAATAAAACATGGGACCCAGTAGAACTCCCAAAGGGTAGGAAGGTTGTTGGTTGCAAGTGGGTCTATGCAATATTCCCGATACGATATATTATGCATAAAAAAAAATCTAGCAGGAAATGAAAAAATAATAATGATATATCCACAAACATATCAGAAGAACACCATAATTACACCAGAATAATCACCAGGAAGAGTAACATTATTATGATAGAAATGTTCACTTGCCTCTTTGAGGGGGCAACCTCTAGCAGAGCAGAGCTCTATTACTATTGGTTGTGGAGCTTGATTATCTTCCTGATTCATAGGTCTTTGTTTTCAGCCGTGTTTACACCCCATGAATATTGTACACTCCTCCATGTGGGAGGGTTGCAAGGGGGGATTCCCCCCCTTGCAGGGTTCGGGGGAAAGAAGGTCCCCAAAGGAAAAATTCCTTGTAAATGTATATTGTAATTTCATAGTAAATCTGGACTGTTCATTATAAGTTTGCAGATATAACGATAGAAGTTATGTTAGGGTTATTTTCCCTAGAAGGAAACCCTCTTTTGTGAGGGAATTGTATAGCAACTATGTATCATTGCGAATATTGTATTCTGAGATAGGAGACTGCGAGAGAAAGAAGAGGAAGTTACAAGGGGTGTGTTGTAGGTTGTATCCCTTCATTGGCTGGATAATAATAAAGGAAGGACCTGCCATTTCTCTGGTGGACGTAGCCCACACTAGGTGAACCACGCATATCTATGTCTCTATTGTATTATGTATCTTCTATGTTTTATTTCCGCATTTATTTTATTTTATTGCTCCATGATCCTATTTTTCTAACAACTGGTATCAGAGTGAAAGGTAACTTGCAGGAAAAGAGAGTTCTTGGTTTGAGTGGGAGTAGTGGCGGGTGATGGAAAGTTTAGGGTTGATAAATTTAACGACCAAAATTACCAGTGATGGAAGATGCAGATGGAAGATTATTTATATCAGAAGGATCTATTCCTACCATTGGGTGGAATATCAAAGAAGTTGACGACCATGAAGGACGAAGAATGGGAGGTTCTTGAAAGAAAGGAAATAGGAATGATACGGTTGAGCCTAGTAGCGTCAATGGTTTTCAATATTTCAAAAGAAAAGATAATGAAGGAGATGACAGACACATTGGCTAAAATGTATGAAAAACCCTCGAAGTCCAATAAAGTATTTCTAATGAAGAGATTATTTAATATGAAGATGTCAGAAGGTGGGTTTGTTGCAAATCATTTAAGTTCTGTAAAAGTGGAATTTGATGATGAGGTCAAGTCTCTTCTAATCTTGTGCTAATTTCCAGAAAGATGGAATGAATTGGTCATGGTTGTAAGTAACTCTATCTCTGGTTCAAACACTTTAAAATTTGATGATGTTGTTGGTGTTGTCCTTAGCGAGGAAATGCGACAGAAAAACACAGGTGAGACACCATCCAATTCGTTAAACATGGAGAACAGGGGAAGACAAAAGGATAGAGGAAAGGGCTCAGGGAACCACGAGAATTATAGGAAGGGTAGATCCAAATCCAAACTTATGAGGGAATTGTATTGCAACTATGTGCGAATACTCTATTATGCGATAGGATATTGTGAGAGAAAGAAGAGGAAGTTATAGTGGGTGTGCTGTAGGTTGTATCCCTTCATTTGCTAGATAATAATAAAGGAAGGACCTTGTAATTTCTCTGGTAGATGTATCCCACACTCGGTGAACCACGTAAATTTGTGTCTCTATTGTATTGTGTATCTTCTGTGTTTTATTTCCACATTTGTTCTTATTTTATTTCTCCACGATCCTATTTTTCTAACAATTACAATAATATCCAAGACAAAATATCCAATACCTCCTACTCTTATTTATACTAATTCTACCTTCTAAGGAAACTTCTAGAGGAACATCTTTCTAGAAGTGGAAGCTTCTATTAGGTCTTCTTACATTGACTTATTCTTCTTTATTTATCAAACCTTACTAACTAATGTCGGCCTTTATTAAATAGAAAACATATCCTACTAACTAATGACCCATGGAGAGGGGTTAGGATCAGATCCTAACATGTCCTCCTTCTTCAAAAGTAGCCTTGTCCTCAAGGCTGCAGGTGCAGAAACTGCTGAAGTATGGTTGTGGGTTCCCATGTCACCTCCTCTAGTGCTGTGTCCTTCCACTAATCAACACTTTTTTGATAGTGCAACCATGCAAATGACATTCACAGTTATTGAGGACCACTTCTAGTTGGAGCCACATTGAACCTTCTTCATCTAATTCCGAGAGGATGGTTTGGACTCTGCAATTCTGTCCCACCACTTTCTTCAGATAGGAAACATGGAACACCAAATGAATTTTGGAAGTAGCAGAAAGGACCAATTTGTAAGCCATAGAACCAATACACTCGATGATCTTGTAGGGTACATAAAACTTAGGTGCCAATTTGTGATGTCCCTGAGCTTTGAGAGATGTTTTCTTGTAAGGTTAGAGCCTGAGAAACACATGATCACCTTTCTAAAAAACCCTTTTTGAACGATGCTGGTCTTCCTGTTTCTTCATGCTATTTTGGGCCATGTGGAGGTTATCCTTTAGAGCCTCTAGAGTGGTTGTACGACCTTGCAACATTGTATCAATATATTGGAAATTGGATGTACCAGGAAGATATGTAGTGACCGTCGGTGGCCTTTCCATACATCGCTTCATATGGGGTCATTTTAGTGGCCGTATGATAGGAAGTATTATACCACCATTATTCTAAGGGAAGCCACTGCACCCACTGGTGTTGTTTGTCTGAAGAAAATAAATGCAAGTAGGTTTCCAAACATTTGTTGACTACTTTTGTTTGGCCGTCAGACTGGGGGTGATAAGTTGTGCTCATGTTTAGTTGGGTGCCTTGAAATTTAAACAGATATTGCCAAAATGTGTGGGTGAAATTTGGGTCACAATCAGAGGCAATAGAGTTTGGCATGTCATGTAGCTTGAAAATATGATCAAGGAAGACTTGTGCTACGAGTTCTGATGTGAAAGGTTGAGGTAAGGGACAAAAATGATCATACTTGGAGAGGCAATCAATGACCACCATGATGAAAGACTTGTTCCCAACTTTAGGAAGGTCCACTATAAAATCCATGGAGATTTATGTCCATAGAGAAGTTGGAATGGGTAAGGGCTGTAGGATGCCTGTAGACTTGACCGTTTCACCTTTATTACATTGGCACACCTCACATTATGTGACAAATCGAAATATCTCCTTCTTCATGCCTGCCAAAAAAAAATAATGACGAGCATGAGAATATGTATTTTGGAAGGTCGGATGACCCACTATAGTTGAGGAGTGCAACTCATTTAAGAGCCTGGGTTTGAGTGCTGAATAGGGTGAGAGAACTAGACGATCCTTATATAAGAGAATATTATCTTGCCAAGTGTAGCCAGTGGGAGGATTAGGGTCCTCTTGAAGATGCTGAATTAATTTGGAGTAGTTTGGTGCGTTAGCCACTCTTGGCGCACTTCTTCAATCCAATCAGGGACCAACAAGGATAAAGAAAAGAGGGATCTATCCTCCTCATGTTTTCTTGACAATGCATCTGCTATTATGTTATATTGTCCCTTTTTGTATATGATTTCATAACCATAACCCAATAATTTGGTCATCCACTTGTTTTGTTCTAGGGATGATAGTCGCTGCTCCAAAAAATATTTCAGGCTATGGTGATCTATTTTAATCTGAAAATGACGTTCCAAGAGATATGGTCGCCAGGTGTGCACCGCATGGAGAATGGACATAATTTCTTTTTCATACGTAGATTGAACCAGATTGCGACCACTCAACACTTGGATAGTAAGTACCAAGGGTCTACCATCTTGGGTGAGAACTGCACCTACACCCATGCATGAAGCATCTAATTCCACCACAAAGGTTTTGTGGAAGTCAGGAGATGCTAAGACAGGGGTAGTGTGCATGGCCCTCTTTAACTCTGTGAAGGCTTGCTCAACAACATCTGTTCAATGAAACACATTCTTCTTAAGTAGGTCAGTTAAGGGATTAGAAATTTTTCCATAATGGTTGACAAATTTCTTGTAATATCCTGTGAGACCAAGAAAAATGCTTAGGCACTTTAAGGTCGTTGGTCGCGACCATTCTTGCATAGCCTGTATTTTTTTGGGATCCACTTTCACCCCATCTCTGTTGACAATGTGCCCCAAGTATTCCACAATGTTGGTGCCAGATGAACATTTGGTCTTTTTGAGAAACAATTGGATTTCCTTCAACAAGTGAAGGACTTTGTCTACATGAAGAGGATGGCTATCCCAGGTGCAACTATAAATGAGGATGTTGTCAAAGAAAACAAACTTTCGAAGGTAAGGTTTCAATAGTTTATTCATGAGACTTTGGAAGGTGGATGGAGCATTGAAAAGGCCAAAAGGCATGACCAATAATTCATAATGTCCCTCATGAGTTATGAAAGCAATCTTTGAAATATCTACCTCCTTCATCCGGATTTGGTGATAACCGGAGCGAAGGTCTAATTTGGTGAATACACCGGCACTTTGTAGTTCATCTAACGAATCATCAATGACAAGAATGGGAAATTTATCTTTGATGGTCAGTTTATTCAGGGCACGAAAATTAGGGCACATGTTCCAAGTACCTTCTTTCTTTAAAACCATCACCACTCGTGAAGAATATGGGCTAGTACTAGAGCGAATTACCCCCGCCTCCAGTAATTCATGTACCATCTTTTCTATTTCATTTTTTTTGAGCAAAGGGATATCTATAGGGACATACATTGGGGGGTTGACTACCCGGAAGGAGAGGGATGCTATGATCATGCTCACCCCAGGAAGGAGGTAAGGATGTAGGAATCTCAAAGATATTAGGGTAATTGTTCAAGATGAGTTGCAGGATAGGAGGAACTACTTGAGAGACCTGTTCAGTGATCTGGATGACACTAAATTGAGAAATCACACCATAGTGGCCTTTATTCAAGAGTTTTTCCATCCTATGAGAGATGATGATTTCAGGAGAGCCCGCTTGGAGACCCCTGAGAGGATAGGGGTGAGGTTCTTGGGTGAATCTCATATATAATTCTTGATAATCCATTATGATTGGCCCCAAAGTGCAAAGCCATTCCACACCCAATAAAATATCACAACCACCCATGGAAATAGAGAACATGTGGGTTTTCAAATGGTAATCACCCATTTGGAGTTTGACATTCTCACAACAACCCCCACACTTCATAGTACCTCCATTAGCGATGCAGAATTGAAAATTACAAACATGGCGAAAAAAGAAATGGATCTCATCAGCGAGCCTGCGATGAATAAACTTATGGGTGTGTTGACGATTAAAATCGTAACGATGAATTCCACCTGCAAAGTATTTCTAAATCCCTATTATTTAACTATGCTAATAAATATAATACTAGTAGGTGGGACCCCCTTGTAGAATAGAGGCGCAAGGATAGACATATCACACATTTTTTTGCTGCCTACACAGTCCTACATGGTTGACAATGCAGTCTTGGTTTCATTTTGACATAGTAATAGGTGGATGATGCATTTTATGGAATGCTTCTTGCGATCCAAAACATTTTTTATGTTATGATGGGCATGTATTTACAATTTCTATGATTTAACCATGTCACTATTCATTGTGATCGATTACCTAGCCACATATATGCAAGACATATATTAGTGATAACATAATCAAAACAAAGAAAGAAAAACCTATGAAAAAATCCTAAAGGGAAGGAATCAATGTTTGAGCTATGATAAAGGGTTATATGCAAAAGGAAAAGTAAAAGGATGTTAGCGTTAGTCCTAACTATTATGATATGGTTGGTTAGTGGGCTATGCGAATTTCATTAGATTTGAATTGGGCGCATATAAAATTGCAATATGTATGATGGCATAGAATTGTGGCAAGGGTTAACGTGTAAATGATATTGGATGGCGCACTATGCAAAGGATATAATCACATATTTCAAATGGTTTGGCATTGAATACGTGGTTTAATTGATTGGTGAATGTTTGGCTATCTCATACTTTGAATTGAATAGGCCAGGAGATGGAAGTGGCGTGCATTTAATGCACGTCACTCCATATTCCCCCTATCAGTCGTCACCCTAGAATTGTTCCTTGTTGCATTTTTGGTCTATTGGTTGTGAAGCTCCACATTTTAGGCTCTTGGAAATAAGAAGGCTTGACCAAATTGCCCTTTTAAGCGTTTTTCTACAGGTATGATTCTTTTTCTCTCCATCCATGAAATATTCTCTACTGTATGTGTTAGCACTAGAAGTCACCTCCAGATTGCATTGGAGGTAATCTTGGTACCCATCAGAGTTTTATGTCATAGGTTGGTTTTAAAGAGGTCAAATGGGCATAGACTCAAGATGATATCGTTTTAACTCAGAAAATTGGACTGATATGCACCTGTAGGTGAGGTCTTGATTAACTTCAGTTAGTAAGTTGGAGTAAGGGTGAATAGGACGAAGATTTAGTGAGAAAGGTGTAGAGGTCTGCTATGAACATCATATTTTCCAACAGCCTAAGGAGGAAAAACTTTAACACAAGGTCCTCTTGGATTCAAATTTCAAGGAAGCTGAAAGAAATCATAACAATACTATAATCAAACATTTATCATAATACAGTTACAATAATCCATGTGAATCAATCAAACATGAAGTCCCTCAGTATCAAAGGAAAATAAGATGGAGAAGAAGATGACTTTCATTAAACAAGATATCTCAAAAACAAATACATAACCAGAGAACCAATGTTCTTCATCAAATTTTACAATATAGGAGCACTGTTCCACCATCGACCTTAAAAAAATATCAAAACTGTCTATATATACTAAAATGCTGCAACCACCAGGAATGTGATCAAATCACTGCCTTCAAAGCCTTCAGTCGGTGCCCACTCTGTCAGGTTGTGTATACCTCATGATGTCAGACGCAAGACATGCATAGTTATGTGATTTATAGGAAAAATTTCCCATAAGGAAGCTTCGGATCGTAAGTGTGCCTTCATGACCGCTCTCATCCTGCTTTCCATTTATGGAGTGAGTTGAAGTTTCAACCACCAGCTCCATGTCCATTAACTGATATCTCCTCGGGATCAAGACCGGGCCAGGTAACCAAGGGACGACTACTTGATGTGATTAAATGCGATGCTAAATGAACATACAAACTCGAGGCCATTGGTCTAATCGAGATTTGTGGCTGGGAAGATTATTCTATTTGAGGTGCAGTTGCCGAAGTTTACCCATTCACCAATTCTGGGATACATAAGACCTTGCATTGAGACAATGTCGAATTTTGCGCTTTAAGAGCCTTGGACACGGAGTAGAGGATGAGCGCCCTATGACTTTGGCCTTGATCCAATGTGACCTCGGGCTGTGACCCTACGCAATTGCAGGAGAGACCAAGAGTGGTTTTAAAGCAAACCACTTTTTTCCTTGCAATTCACCATGAACCGCCATGCGTCCATTTCTAAAAACCATGGTTTTGATTGTAGCCAACCCTTGAAATTTTAAAACGTGCGCACCTTCCGACCCCACAATGGAGCGTGCCCGTTGATATTGTGATATGAGATGAGGCTTCTTGATCAATGACCCAACTTTGGTTCTTTATATCAATGGATCAGATCTTCCATCTTCGACTCGATGACCAAGATCCACTTTGGGTCTCCGGGACTTCGGGACTTCGACCACTTCGGGGACTTCGACCACTTTTGAATGTGAAACATGAGGAATTTCCTGGGGGAAAATTCCCAAAGTGAGAGATGGGCTGCCGCGTGTCCCTACTGTTGGATAGTCCAGATTAACTTCAGGACTTCGGGCTTCGACCCTTCAGAAGTTTTACACACTTCCCACTTCAAACCTCCTTAAGATTATTTACCTGAACACTTGGATTAGACGCCACATGTTCCCTTCAAGATCAACGACTCATGATCACTTCGAGGCTTTGTTCTCTGGTGTTATACTTTGTGTGATTTTTGACTCCTAAATGCTGGAGAGTCGCTGATATGAATTGGCTGAGGGTTTGGGAAGATAAAAGGATCAGTGACAGAGGCCAAGGAGATGAGTGTTGAAACAAAAAGGGGCACAAAAAAATGACTTTGTCGACTGAAGGGGAAAATTTAAGACTTGATCTGTGAAAAGGATAGAGACAGGGCAACATTACAGACTTAGGTAGAAACCACAAACCCACAGGACTCTGACAAGTTCATGTGATAACATTTGGCTCCACAGGGGATGGCATGCTCCTTGTGAGCTGCCAAGAACAAGTAGTTCCAGTGCCTTAGCTGTTGGGTTATGGAGTCATGCTCAAAAAATGTTCTGCTGAGGATTACAGGCCGATAATTACTCTAAATAAAAGCAAATACATGGGCTCCAGAGGAGCTTATTTATGTACAATCCTATACTAACTGATCTTTAAAAAGTGCTAGGTGAAAGCAAACTTCCACCATAGCCATTCAAGTAACTTCCTAACTGGAAGCCCTTTTACTCTGTCAGCGACTGATAACAGATGATGCAACTGTGAAAACATAATGGTTACATCCTTCAGCTTTCCTCCAATGGCTGAATTTGAGATAAATCTAGGTGGCTACAAGGAATGAAGGAAATGTAGCTCCATGTACTCGCTGACAGGCTCATAGAACGAGTGGAAAACTCTAGAAAATTTGTAACAGACAGCCCGATTTGCTCCACAATTTCTCACACATGGTTGAATATCTCTGGTAAGCACAGGTGGCTGAGAAGCTGATGTAGGATGAATGATCCTAGGTGGTGGATTCTCACTCACAAGCTCAGGGCGGGATATAAATTGCTCATCTGGCTTTCCCTCTTCTTCTTCATGGCTCTCCCAAGGGTTAGAGTCATAATATTCATACACAAGACCCATGGGAAAGATCTGCTCTTGGTCTTCTGCAGGCCAAGGATGACTGATTTCCACACAATGTCTTCCTTCAATGTATAAAGGAAAAGGTTTTGTTTCATGCTCTTGGAAATACTTCATATCCAGTTCAGAATTTGACACATATCTATCATACACAAGCTGGCTGGTACCAGGTGATATCTGCTCATTTAATGGTTATGAACAGGAGATAAACTGCGCATTTGGCTCCTTGTTTTCTCCTTCATGGATCTCCCAAGGATCAGATTCACAATCATAATAAACATGTACCATGGGAGAGCTCTGCTCTTCGTCATCTTTGCTGGGTTATATCTGTTTCCTTGGAGTTTAGAAGAAGTTTAATGGTTGCGAGGCTTCGTTGATTGAGAATAACAAGATCGTCTGTGCCTTAGATCGGGAAAGGAACGAGCTTAGTCCCATTAGATCGGGGAAAGACATATTGTACAGTTAAGGGACCTATTTGTATGGATCTTGCCAACTGGTAAGGAAAGACCTATCCTAAGGGTTCAAGGTTGATCCCATCCCGCCTAGTCTCAAGGGTTCAAGGAAGGAGAAATCCCAAGACCTTCTATTTCACTTGGCTTAGACGAAAAATAAAGGGATAGGGGCCTAAAGTGATCCATAAATCCCTACCTTATTTGGGTATTGATCTATTCAGGGTAGAAAAAATCAGTATGAGTGGTAATGCTACCGGCCCTGCGATAATTGGAAATGTGGGCCCCTCCCTGGAAAATTATCCATGGATTACGTAAATAGGATCTCACCATATCTATGTGGCCATGAACAAAGAGAATAAATCCATTTGCTATCATCACAAGTTGTTTGTTCTTGGCCAGTATCCGAAATCACTTCTTCGTCATAAGTAGGGCTTCCAAGAACATCTATTTCGAGGACCGAAATATCCTCCGCATCTTCATAAGAGCAACAAGCACGATCTGCCTTCAATTTATTTGTTTTTGCAGAAAGTGATTTTACCAGTCCCACCAGATCACCCAAAGAATCTTCTTCATCCTCACAGTCTACATTAGAATTTACTATATTCTGAACACAGTCATTATATTCCTTACAACATTCATGAGAAATAAACTCATAGGAATAAAAATTTTGACAATTCCCATTGAAAGCCGCATGAAACTGCTCCAAGGAGTAGATGCTAGCAGGGGGTAAGGAGTGGTACCAATTGCGATCATATCCTACTAACGAGATCATTAACATATTTAATAATACATCCTCATTATGTATTTCCCATTGATGCATGAGTTCATGAAACTCAAGGAGATGTTGAGCAAGGTTGTCCTCTTTACGGTCTCTAAATATGGGCAAATAATCACCCCATTCATTTGGAGTAGGAACAAAATTAGGAAAACTAGGAATAGAGGAGAAATTAAAAGGAGCATACCTTCGAGACAAGATTATTTCCATTTCGAACCAATGGAGTCGCCAGGTGAATGATATGCAGTCAAAAATGTGATTGGTCTTTGTTCACTATCAAAGACCAGATTGTTGTCAACCTCCCAGGGAACTTTCAAGATGAGAAAGTTGCTGCTAAAAGCCTTCTCGAAAAAGTTCTCTGGGTCAGCTCAGGTGTGCTAGAGGCAACCATAAATGAAATAGTGGAGTCGACACAGTGGAGTCACCAGGTGAAAATGCAATCTTCAATGGTTCTGATATCTGATGCACCTTCAAAATCAGAAGCTCGTTGTCGTTCTACCCAGGGAAAAGTCTTCAATTAGTTCCCCGACAATGGTGCCATAAATGTTAGCACTAGAAGTCACCTCCATATTGCGTTGGAGGTAAGCCCAGTACCCATCAGAGTTTTATGTCACAGGTTGGTTTTCAAGAGGTCAAGTGGGCACAGACTCAATATGATATCATTTTAACTCAGAAAACTGGACTGGTATGTACCTATAGGTGAGGTCTTGATTAAATTCAGTCAGTAAGTTTGAGTAAGGGTGAATAGGAGGCAGATTTACTGAGAAAGGTGTAGAGGTCCACTATGAACATTAGATTTTCCAGTAGCCTAAGGAGGAAAAACTTAAACACAAGGTCCTCTTGGATTCAAATTTCAAGGAAGCTAAAAGAAATCATGACAGTACTATAATCAAACAATTATCATAATATAGTTACAACAATCCATGTGAATCAATCAAACATGAAGTCCCTTAGTATCAGAGGCAAATAATATGGAGAAGAAGCTAATTTTCATTAAATAAGATATCTAAAAAAAAAATACATAACCAGAGAACCAATGTTCTTCATCAAAGTTTACAATACGAGAGCACTGCTCCACCATCGACCTTAACAAAATATCAAAACTGCCTATATATACTAAAATGTTGCAACCACCAGGAATGTGATCAGATCATTGCCTTCAAAGCCTTCAATCGATGCCCACTCTGTCAAGTTGTGCATACCTCATGATGTCATATGCGATCCAGGCATAGTTATGTGCTTTACAGGAAAAATTGCCCATACGGAAGCTTCAGATTGTAAGTGTGCCTTCACGTCTTCTCTCAGCCTGCTTTCCATTTATGGAGCGAGTTGAAGTTTCAACCACCAGCGCTTTGTCCATTAATTTTTATCTCCTCGGGATTGAGACCGGGCTAGGTAACCAAGGGATGACTACTTGCTGTGATTAAATGCGATGATAAATGAACATACAAACTCAGGGCCATTAGTCTGATCGAGATCCCTGGCTGGGATGATTCTTCTATTTGAGGTGCAACCACTGAAGTTTACTCATTCACCAATTCTGGGATACATAAGACCTTGCATGGAGACGGTGCCAAATTTGGCGCTTTAAGAGCCTTTGACGCGGAACAGAGGATGAGCACCCTGTGACTTTGGCCTTGCTCCAATGTGACCCTGGGCTGTGACCCTCGGTAATTGTGCGATTTTGGGAGTGACCAAGAGTGGTTTGAAAGCAAACCGCTTTTGTCCCCGCAATTCACTATGAACCACCACGCATCCCTTTCTAAAAACCATGGTTTTGATTGCGGCTCGCCCTTGAAATTTTAAAATGTGCGCATCTTCTGACCCCGCAATGAAGCGTGACCATTGATATTGTGATCTGAGATGAGGCTTCTTGATCAACGACCCAACTCTGGTGCTTTATATTGATGGATCAGATCTTCCCTCTTCGACTCGATGACCGAGATCCACTTCGGGTCTCTGGGACTTTGGGACTTCGACCACTTCAACCAATTTTGAATGTGAAACATGAGGAATTTCCTGGGGAAAAATTCCTGAAGTGAGAGATGGGCTGTCGCATGTCCCCGCTGATGGATGGTCTAGATTAACTTCAGGACTTTGACCCTTCATAATTTTTACACACTTCCCACTTCAAACCTCCCGAAGATTATTTCCTTGAACACTTGGATCGGACGCCACATGTTCCCTTCAATATCAACGAATCATGATCACTTTGGGGCTCTGTGCTCTGGTGCTATACTTTGCGCAATTTAGGACTCCCGAATGCCCACGAGCCACTGATCTGAACTAGCTGAGGATTTGGGAAGACAAAAGGATCAATGATAGAGGCCAAGGAGATGAGTGCTCAAACACAAAGGGGAAAACAAAAATGACTTTGCCGACTGAAGGGGAAAAATTAAGACTTGATCTGCAAAAATAATAGAGACAGGGAAACATTACAGACTTAGGTAGAAACCATAAACCCACATGACTCTGACAAGTTCATGTGATAAAAGTACGAACAAATAATGTCTCAATTATGCTTGGATTCTGTGTGTTCCTGAGAATTTAGACTATGTAAATGTGTGTTATATCTCTCTGTGATGACTGTAAAAGGTTTCAGATTGCAAGCAAAAGAATTAGGTTTTGTTTAAGTTGTGCATTGACTGGTTGCTCGGTCAATCGGTTTAATATCGTGATGGGTCTCTGTGGATAATAAGTGAATGTGGTACATATCACTATGTATTGATGGTGGAGGGTTTTGTTCTGTGTATTACCGTCAGTTATTTCATTCCCTCAGAGTCATGATTGTAACCCTTATCCAATCACATTCGGATTGCCAATAGTTGTTGTGTTATTTCTTCAAACCCTGAGTCATGGTCATTGGATCATTCTTATTATATTTTCACTGAAGTATCCCAAGATCCAGTCTTGGGGTGGCCATAAAATTAATATGTATTGTATGTTTGTGGGATGATACAAGTTATATCTCAACGTTATGTCAAAAGGATGTATGCGTCCTCACTGGTATTGCTATCAGGTTGTTCAGATCTTAAGTAAATGGATAGGGATGTTATATCTCTGTGTGTTCTTTTAATAACTGTCACTGTTCAATTAACTTCGTCTCTCCTCTGCAAGTGTTAAAAACACTATGTGCATTGGGTTATTATATGCCTACCTTTTCTCTCCTCGAGACTTGGAGTAATAAGAAGATTGTGTGGCTCATTTCTGTATCTTTTTCGAGGGTATTCTGCTTATGATTGATAAGTCTTAGAAGATCTCCAATTCTCTATGTTATGGTTAAAATATGAATGCGCTCTTGTTGTCTCCCTGAATTTGATTGTGATAGACCCGATTGGATTTCCAACTGTCTTGCTCCCTTCGGGCACCTTCTTGGTTGTCAAATGTGAGTTTATTAGTGGAATGGTTATGGAGGTTTTTTGTCAAGTCTTTGTATCATCTTTCTATGATAAAATTGGTTGAACAAATAAAAATGGGGTAGGTGCTTGCATACAGTCGAGAAATGTCTTCTTTCATTATGGTTTTACTCATTGTGTTTTTACTAGCGTGGTCTTGATTGTAATTGGAAACACCTGTGTGTTTTGCTAGGCCCGATTAGAGTTATGGCTAATTTTAAAAATGATGTTTGTGTGTAATTAGTTATGTTCGCCTCATATATATTATTGGATCATCGTACATATTACCAATGTTTTTAAAAGGAAGTTATATCAACAATGATAAGGCTCGGATTTTATGTTGACTATTGTTTCGTTGCAAGATCTTGTCGATTGATATGATGAAGACTGTGTGTAATTAGACATATTTTGGAAGTCTGTTCATATTTGAAAAAGGACCTGTGTATATTTTAATTAGGCCTGATTGTAAATTGGTAAACAATGGATGTTGATTATTATTGTGATGCACTATGGACTATCAGGGATGGATGTCGAGCATATTGCTGTGCATTTTTTTTTTTTATTTTTAAAAAGGAAAGGAAAGAAAAGAAAGAAGGGATCAATTCTTTGTTAAACATGACTGTTGAGTGGAGAGGTTTTTATGTTTATGAGTTATGATTGCACATACTGTTATGAATTGAGAAATTCTGGAAAATTTAAATATTGGGACAACAAACAATTGGTACATAATTGAGAAACAATGAATATTGGTGCTTTTTGGATTGTTTTTAATACAAAATTATGATTATTGATTACTTAATTTGTTTTATGAACAATATCTGTTAATTTCCTTATCATTCTCTCACTTTTTCACACATTACGAATCCCCTCACATTCCCAAATTCACTTTGCACGACTTGTTCTTAAAATTAAATTATAATTAAATGGAAACTCTGTATTACAACAATTAAAGGATGACACAAAGATGGGTTACAATTGATATGTTTTTTTATTGCAACACAATTGTTTGTTTAATGATTTGTTGAGCAGTAATCATGATCTAATCCCTTTCATTTTATGACTTTTCCGCTCATTTCAACCCCCTCAAATATCCCAGAACCCTTATTCACCCTCTGCTTATTGACAAGTATTAAATGATTTTATGGATTGGATTGCATGGGTCTGATGTGTTGCTAGGGAAAACTTTGTTTCATATTTAAAGAGATGTCGTGTATGGTTTGTTTAAGAAGTTAGTTGCTAATAAACACTGCATACATGAATGAGCTTCTTCAACAGAGGAAGTCATGGCCGAAATAATAGGGGAAGAGGGAATTGGAACAGAGGCCCTAGAAGGTCAAGATTTTCGATACATTTTGATGCAGATCCACAAGAGTTAAACCAGCTCTTCCAAGCTGGATTTTTCAACTGGATTGGACAAGGGGTAGTCCAAACTAGGCCAGAAAGGCCTCCCTTCCAACCCCAACATGTCCCTGGTATCCCAGTTCCTCCTCATGTCTCATTACAACATGAAGTCCCTGAAAATGACGGATGACAAGAGATTGTTCACCCAATAGTCTCCCAACATCGTGGCTGGCCCAATTTGTCTCTACCTGCTCCTCCTCCACTGGTTAACCCAATTGCCCAAATTTCCCCTGCACACTTACCTCTACAGTCTTCCCATGCAAGAAAGAGACTCAAAATTGAAGCCCACGATACACATGATAAAGGAAAAGCTGTTGTTGCCCCCTCCTCTCCCTCAAGTGTTTCATCCAAATCCATTTCATCCCGCATGCACTTGAGAGATGAATGCTCTCATGTTATCAGTGAGATCAAGCCTAAAGGCTCCACACAACCTAAGGCTAATTTAGAGAAGTCAAAGGGAGACAACAACAAAGGGAAAATGTCTTCCCAAAGTGGCAAATATGGTTTTTGAGTATATTTATTTATTTATTGTTGAGAACAGTTGACTGCTGAAGTTTTTGGACAACATACTATTTTTGGATATTTTGGATATCATATTTTTTGGATATGGTTTAAAATATCATTGATATTAATTTCCAAATTATGAGAATGATGATGGGAGCCACAAGGAGGGATGTGTTTGATTGATTGACTAGTTGTGTTTATTTTTGTTAATAAACTAAAGGGAGTCAGAAGGGGTCCCACCTACTAGTTCTTGTTTATTAAAGACCCTTATTATTATTATATTAATTTTTCCCCTAAACTAAAAGTTAGTTGAGTTTTAGTTAACTTAACTAAAAGAAGTAGTCGAACTACTTCAACTAATTTTGATTGCTTAAAGGCAAAAAGAAGAGAATAGAAGGAGAAAACACACTAAAGTCTTCTCTTGAGTTTTATTGAGATAGTTCAGTTTTCATTCATTCTTTAATTCATTAAAATCCTAATTATCTTTTATGACAGTAGGGTCCTATTGTAGACAATAAGACTCAAGGCTGAATTACATCATTTAGACACTTTTTTTTCCCAGAGGTGTTGATCTATCTTTGTTAGTCTGTGTAGACTTGTCTATTTATGAATTAAATTTCATGAATGATAAAGGATATTGTGCAGAGTCGAGTGGGAAGCAATCTATGGCAAGTTGATCCAACGTTTAACGTTCAATTTTTTACTTTTCGTCAGAAGTCCTTTTGTATGGTTTTCATCGGGGACATCTAAGTTTGACTTTGGTCCAAACTCCCTCAGGGATTTTTGTAAAGAGAACGATTCTTTTGATTTCTTGGAATGAAATAAGCGATTTCTATTCTGTCTCATCTGTGTTAAGTTGTGACTTTGTATTTTTGATTTTGTCTCCACATTTACTTTTACATCTGTTATAATGAGAAAATTATATAAAAATGTTGAATTTTACAACAATCTTTTATTTATAAAAAATCAGCCTAAGCCCTTGTAGCTAATACTTTTGGATTAGAAAACAAATTTTGAGGCTATAAACATAGGGTGATATTCCCATCTATCTTTCCTTAGCCAAGAAAGATCTGAAAATTATTTAGTAAGATTATTTCATATATCTTCCTCAATAGGGTGCTACCATTATCAATCGACACCACAACCAACCTATGTTTAATGTAGCCCTTCATCTTCAATGTCTGTGGGACCGAAATACCTGAGAGTGCATAAAGTGAGATGACTGGTTCCACATATTCCATCAACCCGACAACTGGATCTTAAGCAGGATCACTTGGCTGAGCCACCTCTTGGTATAAAACCTCATTTGATGGTATGCCATCATAGGAAGAGGAAGCTGAGGCATCAATCTGGAAGAAATTTTGTTCTCTATATTTATGCCTTGGTGCATACTTTTCATCAAAATAGTAGCTAAGGCCTTGTTTGCGACATTCCGTCATTTCGGTGGAAGAGACCTTTTGGACCTTCAAAGTTTGGGTCGGAGCAGGGGTAGCCCCTGGGTGAATATGGGTGGTAAATGGAGCCTTCAGGGATGGCACCTGGAGGATGGTATCTACTTCCCTGGTTAATTGACATGCTTGCTACCAGGTAGTAGGATGATGCATGTTCACATGAGCCTTGATAGCTTCTTTTAAACCACTGATAAAACATTCAAGGTAAAATTCATTAGATAAGCCCTCAGTATGGATAACCAACTATTCAAATGCTATGATGAAGTTTGTGACAGAGCCAATTTGGTGCATCTTAGTGAGTTGTCCCAAAAATTGTGATTCCTTATCAAAACTTGCATAAACTACTTTCGAGAACATGTTCCAATTGGGAGTTCCTAGATACCATTTCTTATGCCACTGCCACCACTGCCAACGTTCTTGATCCAAGTACAAAACCCCTACATGGATTTTGGTCTCATCATCTTGAATATCATGAAGGGAGAAGTATTGTTCCATTTGAGAAACCCACCCTGCTGGGTTGGAACCATCAAATTTATTCATGTCAAGTTTAGGAACCTTATTCCAAGAAGGCAGAGAGCCCCAAGGGGAGCAGGAGGACTGAGTATGTTCATAATGAGAAGACAAAAGTTCTTCTAGGTTTGGCTCAAAATTCTCACCCTTGAAGAGTTTCACCAATTTGTTGTATTGCTGGTCAAGGAATGTGGTGAATTCATTACGAAGGGAAGCTTTGTTGCATTAATTTGTTGTTCTAGGTGGGACACTCTATCCTCCAAGGTTTCTTGGGACTGAGAGCGAGTGGTAGGCATGGTGAAGGCTTAGGTAGAAGAAGAGGTGTCAGGGATGTAAAAATTGGGCTTAAAAATGATAGGTACCTGGGTAATCATGACAAATAGAGGAATCCAATGGGATAGGTCTCAAGAAAGGTGTCCCATAGGGGGTTGGGTCCGTAGGAAAAAAAGGCTTAAAATTGAAGGGTACACTGCGATTAGAATGAAGTGAGGGGTGCAATGGGATAGGTCACAAATAAGGGTGATTCCAGGCCCATACTTCTCCTATAGAGTTATACTTTGAACTAAATAATACTTCAGAGGTGGAATGCCCAAATTCTTAATAGGGCAAAAGATGTAGTAATTTTGCAACCCCAATGCAAATGACAAGATTGCACTGAAATAGATATTGTCTTTTATTTTTCTGTTCTATTCCCAAGGGTTAGGGTTTGTAAGGAATCTACAGTTAATGGTTTTCTCTGTGCTATAGATCTCTTATATACATGCAAGGTCCAATAGTAGTACTCAACCCAATATCTCAGGGAACCAACTAAGGAAGCTAGACCGTACCCTTAGCCATACTACCCGACTACCCAGGTACTAGAGAGTCACTTCTTGAGTGTTGATCTCAATGACACTATAGAAGTCAAGTGATTGATTGGTTTATCTACAGAGGGCTTCAAGATGCCTAGGCCGATCTGTATATAGATGATTTCTGATGCACTACCACTTGAAGGGGTACCAACAAGGGTTATAAGGGTTGCCAACATATGTGCACTTAAGAACCACTTGTATTTCCTATGTGTATGAATCCCCGATCGCAGGTTTATGCGTGTAACGACAAATATCTGTAGCTTAAAGACGTCGAAATATATCTCTATCTTGAATTTTTTTTATCCCACAAGTCTTTCCTTGGAAAGAGCTCTGATACCACTTGCAATATTCCTGATACAATCTATTATGTAGAACATAAAATATCTAGCAGGCATTAACAAAATAATAATGATATATCTAGAAAATATCAGAAGAACACCATAATAACACTAGAATAATCACCAGGAAGAGAAACTTTATTATGATAGAAATGTTCACTTACCTCTTCGAGGGGCCAACCTCCATCAGGGCAAAGCTCTATTACAATAATCTCCAAGACAAAATATCCAATGCCTCCTACTCTTATTTATACTAATTCTACCTTCTAAGGAAACTTCTAGAGGAAGATATTTCTAGAAGCAGAAGCTTCGATTAGGTCTTCTTACATTGACTTATTCTTCTTTATTTATTAGGCCTTACTAACTAATGTAAGTCTTTATTAAATAGAAAACATATCCTACTAATTAATGACCCATGGAGAGGGGTTAGGATCAGATCCTAACTGATCCGAATTATTTTCAGCATGAAATGAGAGCAGAGATATAATAAATAAATTTACAGAGATGTATCATATATCCAACCATATAACATAAATATATTAGAGAAGCAACCATAAACACAGAGATACAGTGATACACAATTTGTATTAATGAGCGAAAATGTACAAAGACTGTAAAAATACAGAGTTAAAGACTCGCTAGAATGGTGGAAACTTATCTCTAAGAAGAGATGTGATGGCTAATTGCATTCACAAGAAGATGATTTACAATGAGGCTCTAAAGGCCTTTTTAACATAAAGAAAATCAAATATCCTAACCTCGAAAGATGAAAAGCCAACAATGTTTTGGACCCCGTTTTGGGTAGTTTGCTGTATCAACTTCTCGGGGGCATAACTTTTGCATATGACCTCTATTTTAGGCGCACAATAGCCCGTTGGAAAGGTCTATCCAAGGAATACACATGTTTCCATCAAAATCTGACTCTGTCTATAGTCTAATTGTGGTGAGCCATAAAATCGTTGTTTAGGGCCTCAAAACGACCCTAGAAGTTTGGGACCCGAAAACTAGAAATAAAATTGCCAAACTAAAACTGCCAAAATGAGCAAGTTGGATTAGGTGGGTGGCCTCCAATATGCACTTGGATCAATCCTCCCTCCTTAGGAAGCAATGGTGTTGGCACAGGGGGCAGACCCAGGGTTCAACGCTACAAGACCACACCAACAAAACCCTAACTACTAGCCCTTTTAGCAACACTTGCGAAGCAGATGAAGTCTCACCCGAGGTAGAGGCAGGGGTGGTTGCAGGACTCAAGTGTCTGCAACCTTAGCTGGGACACAGATCTGTGATTAAATAACTTACAGACTACTTAGCATCGATCATTCATCAATATTCAACCCTTATTATACTTCGCAGAAATAACAAAGCATTGCAATGTTCACTTAGATCTAAGGTATTTCAACACTTAGCAACAATAAAACAGATAAAATCCAGTATATCAACACTAAGAATCCTTATACACATCAAATATACTATTCATACACATCTAATAAGCACAAAGCATAAGTAAATCTATCTAAACATGTCATAGCACTTAGCAAGAGAGGGACAACACATGTAAGCAACAACATAAATCATGACACACAGATTTACATGGTTCACCCCCACCTTGGGGCTACACCCACCAACTTTTATTCTTTATTATCTTAGTCAAGAAGTTACAACACTGAGCCTCAACAATCCTTACTCTGCATAGGACAGAAGATTTGCGTAGCTTGCTAGATCCTTCTTCCTTTCGCTTTAGCACAAAGCCTTTCCCAACCTCCTACAACAACTTGCACTTAGCCCTGCAAGCCTCTTACAATCATGAACAAAGATTTTACAATCCACATCCGATCACATAGATATAATTACTGGAACTAAGCCACCCCCCCTTACATTATATTACTATCTTCTTATAGATTACAAAAGTGGGCCTACGCGTGGGTAAACCCACGGGCCGACATCCCTTTCCCATTACATTAACCCAAAACCCTAAAAGAGGCCCAAAGTGGGTCGAGATCCTGTGATGTCTTCTTTTCTTGGTGCTCCATCTTTGACAGGCTCTTGAAGTCCCAAAAAATGGTCAAATATGACCAAGTGTTTCTCAAAACTTTGTTAAGGGCCAACAGGTCCCCAACACTCACCTGTGATTCATCCCGAGTCACTCAGGTCTGTTCAATTCTACTTCGAATTCCTCGAGCTTGGCTCGAGTTTCTTCAACCAACTGTCTTGATACTACCTCTTGCTCAACAAAATCCTGGATGAGTGCCTCATTCACCGACCCTTCTAGGCATTGTTTTGTTGTATGCACAACCTGTTCAAGTTCTACTCCTTGGTTTTCAACTTTAGTGAACAACTAGAATGCCTTTTCTTTCACTGGTTGAAGTCATTGAGAGAATTCCATCACTTTGTTCTAGATGGTGTGGATCTACTACTGGGATGTGTGCTGCTCTGGAAACCTCTTCATTCTTTCAACTGGTGTTAAGGTCTTTAGTTGTGCTTGTAACATATCTGCATGCTGCTTTGCTTCTTGGAGGTATGACTCCAATGCCTGCAATTCTGGGCTCTCTGTGAGGGTATCATATGTCTGAGCACTCATGACAGTCAACTGCTTGCATTCCAATTCAAGGGATTTCAATCTACTAATTGCACTGCGGGTAGTTGCCTCTCTTAGGTCTCCTATATCTTGAGGGGTCTCAGACACAGTACAAAGTTCCAGATCTGCGATGCACTGCTGAAGCTGCTGGATCACTCCTTCTAGTTGTGCCACTTGCTGTGGAACCCGTTCTTCTATCTGGACTTCGATGACTATCATAGAGAGAAGTTCTCTATCGACCAATTCCTTTATCTCAAGTTGCTCTGTGAGCAACTACTCTTTGCTCTGCTTTCTCTTCCGCCCACTTTGTTTGAATATCTAGTTTTTCTTGTTCTGCATTACTGCTCTGTTCTAACATGTCTTTCTATGCCTGTGCCAAATCTTGGGTGGATTTCAATGTCTCTTCCTGAGCCCGTTGAAGGTGAGCTTCAACTTTATAGACGATCTGGTGCAATTGGGCTAGCTCATCTCCTGGTTATTTTGTTCCAATTTTCAAGGGCGCAGTAGAAACTACGCGACTAGACTGTAGTGCCTGTTGCACTTCTTGAAGTTCACCCTTGATTCGGCTGAATACCTCCTCCTGCTTCACTTCTTTATTTTATATGATCTCTAGTGAAGCATCATTCAGCGCAACGACTAAGAAGTCAAAGTCATTTGTGGTGAGGGTAGTCTTAAACGTAGTCCTGGTGGCTTTATCTTTCTTCCTGGATGAAGGCTTTGGTGGGGTAACCTTTCTTTTCTTGGATGGATCCTCCTCTTGTCTAGGCGGAGTAACTTCACCTTTGTTTTTCTTGACTTCTATGCCACCTCGATCTCCACCATCATCTCCTTGCTCAACTGAGATCGAAGCAGTCTCCGTAGAAGTATTGTTGACATATTGAACTTCTTCATCTTTCTTGGCCTTGCTTGGTCTAGGTGTTTCCGGCATAGTTTCAGGGCTATCCACATCAAAAATATCTGTGGGGTTCACTGGAACAAGGAGGTCCTCCAACCATTCCTTGGTAATCTCCTCCAAGTCATCTTCTGTCAACTTGTAATATCACTGGAGATGCTGTAGATGAAGTGGCGGTCCATGTTGAATTTCATCAATGGTCTAAACTTGTGAAGTGTGTTCGGGGCGATGCGCGGTGTAGACTTGATTGTGATCTTCAACTAGTTGTAATAGGAATGGAAGATGACATTGGATTGCCACTGCTTGTTCATGTCACCAGAGTACCATAGCGTACAGAACTTCGCAGCCAGTGGTTCAAATGGCGCAGTGTCCGACAAAGTTGCACCTTCCGATAGCTCCCATGCGATGAATGCGATCAGTATGAGAAGCCAGTTGAAGTGGAACTCATAACCTTGGTCTTGTGCTTCTCTGTAATCAAGATCTAGTTGGTTTACAAGGTACTGTTCCCAGTTCATCTGTAGTCCCTCCACGTACTTTCCTGCGAGGTCAACTATGAATCCAGTCACTTGGGTCGGTCTATTTTTTTGAACTAGTTTGCTTGCGATCATTTGACAACCAAGGCACAATGCAACATTCTTGATGGAAGCCACCTTGTAGCCTCACGTGACTTTCTCTACATCGCCATAAGTGTCCTTTATTCTCTGGGCAAGAGCACGATCTACGATCTTTTCGGGGTAAAACTCCTACAGGTCGGGGCCCTGCATGCTTAGCCCTGTGATCCGATTGATCAGAGTCAGATCCACTGTGATGCACCGGTTCAACCATAGGTATCCTCCATGATAGCAGGACAACAGTAACTTGATGCACGCATTTACTTCTTGATGCCTCCTAAAATGAGGAATCTTCATTACGTTGAGGAGGGTTGACTATGCAAGGTTATGGGTCCATTGTTGGGGAACGATCTTCGAGTTCTTCCCTTTGGTGATAGTCAAATACTTATGCGGGGATAACATACTGTATGCCTTCCTGTTGCTGAGGTTGAATTCGCTAAACTTCAAGGTGGCGATCTTGTCTTGGTCAGCACACACTACGTGTATCCCCTTCGGGAGGTATGCAGTGACCAACTCGTATTCAAAGTCCCTGGGCACACTCTCAGTTCACTTTACCGCTTAGAGGTGTGATGTATGTAAGTAAGATGCTTGGGATCATATTCACAGTTGAAAAATCATTTTTGAGCTTCGATCGTCTTTCCAAGGGCATTCAAGATGGTCCTGCTCGAGCATTGGAGGGGGAAGATGGTAGTGCTCCCGAGGACTATGCTTGTACACCTATAGAAAATCCTCGTTTTGACATGACTCTCTTATATCTGAGGCTAGCGAGTACCTCTCTTACAGATTCTTCAGCTGCGCTAAATTCGTCGGACATATACGCTCAGGACCAATAGCTCAGGTTCTCATAGTAACGTAGGTAGAGAGAAAGGGAAGAGTAATCAATGTTCACAATTGCGGGCTCAAATTCACAATTTAGCAAAAGTGTCTTTTGTGCATGGCACAATGAGCTAAATAGGAAATTCGTCAATGGTCTGCTTGTAACGGTTATGAGGCTTCCATTATCGTAGATTTGTCCATTATGGTGAGGTCCAACGGTCTGGCGGTGATCCTTTAATGCTTTTAGATCCATTCGGAGTGGTAGTTGAACGGATATATTGGCCTCCAATGACTATATTTCTTTGCTACGACGAAGTGCCATATGTCACTGTTCTGATATCTCGACGAAGCTCAATTACTGTGTTTTTTCCTTCTGTGAAGTTTCCTCTGGAATCTTCTGTAACTTTTCGATATTGGCTCTCTTCTTACTTAGCTTCCTAGCCTTCTTCCCAGTGAGATTCGTTTCGGTCATCCTTTTTCCATTCTAATTCTTATCTTCTCTCGACATAGTCACTTCGCGATGCTGAGATTCTTTCTTCAGATCCAAGGGTAATACTTCTTCATCATATGGATTAGGTATTTCAGTCTTCTGTGGTTCCTCTAATGCTCTTATAACTTCAACATCCAAGTCCCTAGTGTCCAATAACTTAGATTTGTTCTCTTGTTCTTCCATCAAGTAGGCGATCCTTCTAGTCATAAATTCCATGAGTTCTTGCTTCTTTTTTTCAAGGGATTCCTTTTCTTCTTTTCTATGGATCTGGTATTTTTCAATCTAGATCTTGCCTAACAAAGCAGGAAATTTAATAACTTCGAATTCTTCCTATGTCGAAGCTCCATGTGTACTCATAGCTATCTAGGTAATCCTTCCACATAGGGTTACCATTTTTCCTTTAAACAACCCTATTTTTCCTAGTGAAGGAACCATAGCAGGCCTCCCTAGGGATTCCCAAGTACTTTATGTCATAATGTTCATTTGTGTTCCCTCATCCAGAACACAGTCGATGTTGAAGTCTCCTATTCTTACTTCGATTTTCTCCTTTTCTTTGAAAATCTCTGACAAACTAGCATCTTTATGTTCATGCAGGGTTTCTTTCATTTTTAGTAACGTAATCTCTGATTCTTTCTGGGGTTCTTCTATAATCTTAGTCTCTTGATCTCCTTCAGAGTTTGCTTGCTCCATATTCATCTTTTCAAGTCTAGCAATCATTCTAGGGCAATCCAATACTTCATGGTCCATAGCCTTACAACACAGGCAACTAGGGTTTCTCCCAGGGCATTCCTTAGCAAGATGTCATGGTCTTCTGCAACTGTAACAAAGAGTTAATCCTCTCTTTCTCTTCAATGATCCCCAACTTTTCTTGTACTGCTTGCTAGGTTCATAATGGCTAGCTTGCAAAAAATTCTTTCTAGGATCCTGCATCCATTAGTTAGTCCAAAAATGCTTTCTATGCATAGGTATAACATATCTTTCATTATTCTTATCAGATCTATTCATATCAAACGTTCTTTCATCTAAAAATGCCCTAGTTTTCAAGCTAGGACAAAATCTATCAAGCACAACTAAATCCATACTTTAGAAACAAATTTTTTCACTTCTTTTACTTCTATAGGGCGCAAAGCTTCCAGATCTAAGAACTTTTAACTATTCTTACCTTTATCAGAGCACATAGCTTACAGATCTTACCTCTTTTCTGCATATCTGACCTCTTTCTTTCATAAATTTCCACTTTTTACTTTTCTCAGAGCACAGAGCATTCATATCTTGCTTCTTTTCTTTAGATCTGATCTTCCTTTCTCTAGATCCAACCTTATTCCTGGCACAAAGCTTCACAGGTCGAGTAAAAAGTTGCACACTAGGGAAACAGATCTACGCACAGAGCTTTCTTTTGCACAAAGTTTCTTCTTCCTCAGTTCCCAACAATCACAGTTTCAGGTCCCGATAACATAACCATTTGTTGGCACAGGGGTAGACCTAGGGTTCAATGCTACAAGAGCACACCAACAAAACCCTAACTACCGGCCCTTTCGACAACACCTGCGAAGAAGATGAAGTCTCACCCGAGGTAGAGGCAGGGGTGGTTGTAGGACTCAAGTGTCTACAACCTTAGCTAGGACACAGATATGTGATTACATAGCTTACAGAGTACTTAGCATCAATCATTCATTAATATTCAACCCTTATTATACTTCACAGAAAGCACAAAGCATCACAATATTCACTTAGATCTAAGGTATTTCAACACTTAGCAACAGTAAAACATATCGAATCTAGTATATCAGCACTAAGCATCCTTATACACATCAGATATACTATTCATACACATCTAATAAGCACAAATCATAAGTAAATCCATCTAAACATGTCATAACACTTAGCAAGAGAGGGACAACACATGTAAGCAACAACACAAAGAATGACACATAGATTTACGTGGTTCACCCCCACCCTGGGGCTACGTCCACCAACTCTTCTTCTTTATTATCTCGGTCAAGTAGTTACAACATTGAGCCTCAACAATCCTTACTCCGCACAGGACAAAATATCTGCGCAGCTCGCTAGATCCTTCTTCCTTGCGCTTTAGCACAAAGCCTTTCCCAACCTCGTACAAAAACTTGCACTTAGCCCTGCAAGCCTCTTACAATCATGCACAGAGATTTTACAATCCACATTCGATCACATATATATAATTACTAGCACTAAGTCACCCCCCCCTACATTGTCTTAGTATCTATTTATAGATTACAAAAGTGGACCTACACATGGGTAAACCCATGGGCCGACATCCCTTTCCCATTACATTAACTCAAAACCCTAAAAGAGGGCCAAAGTGGGCTGAGATCCCATGATCTCTACTTCTCCTGGCGCTCCATCTTTGACAGGCTATCGAAGTCCCAAAAACCGTCAAATATGACCAAGTGTTCCCCTAAAACTTGGTCAAGGGCCAACAAATGGTCTCCATTGTGTTGAGTTCCCGGGGGAGAGGGGAAAGAAATTGCTGTAACTTAATCTTGGTGCACTCTTGGCCTTGCTGGAGACGTTGTGCTACTTGTTTTGTGGAAGGTTGTCATGAACATGTTGCCGGCGAGGTTGAATCTATTCAACCAGTTAGACTGCATGAGATGACTGTGTGCAGAAGAAATCTTTTCTCTTTGCTGCAATCTTGTCGACCTGCTTCTGTTGGATATAAGGTGCTTCGACTGAGGCTGTCATGGTTGTAGTGTCCTTCTGTTCACCTTTTGAATATATTGTGAAGAAGCTGAATTTTTTAGTATGAGATACTACCTTGTGACACTGTTTTGGTGGGACAATAGTTGGAATTACATTTGATATCCTATAGAGATGACCCCCCATAGTAACAATGACACTATGGGGTCGAGACTCATAAATAACATGGTGCTTCCACATATATGGATGGCCCAAGAGAAAATCACAGACATCCAACGTGGAAACATCACATAATACCTCATCCTTGAAGGGATGGATTCCGTATGAAAGTCGACACTGCTGGCTGATACGAAGATATCGTCCCTGGTGAAGCCACCTGATGTTGTATGGTTGTGGGTGTGGTGTTGTCGACAATCCAACTATTTGACGACCTATGATGAGATGAGGTTCTTCTGGCTTTCACTATCAATAATAAATGCAGTGGGGTCCCCTTCACCCACATTTGTGAATGAAAAAGGCTCTCCCCCTCTTCAGGATCTATTGGTTCTTCTGGTTGAATTATTGCGGTCGTGACAATAACAGTGGTGTCTGCATCAATGATCTATCTTCTACCAGTATTGTCTGAATCAGATTTCGAATCAGGGTTCGACTCCTTGTCTTTTATCTTAGCCACCGATGATTGTTTTGAGCGACATTCATTAGTCTTGTGCCATGGGATTTTGTGGAAATCGCACCATTTTCCAGTGTCCTTCTTTGTCTTCGCGTGACCCTTCTTTTCCTGTGGCTTAGACTAGTTTTCATGAGGTTTTTTGTTAGGGTCGTCTTTATCATACTTTGGTTGTTGCAAGTTTGCATACCCAAACTCCCATTTGTTTTGGTGCCTAAATTTTTTCTCGATTTTGACAACATATCGATAGGAAACTCCCAATGATGAGATGTCTAGGAAATCCATTTCAGTTTGGATGTACCTATGCAGAGCCCCACAATATTTCAGAACCAGATGTCACTCAGAGTGTTTGACACCCAACTTGGTGCACAAGATATGGAAGGTATTGGTGAAATCTGACACTGCTTGGCCCCTCTCTTGACGCAACATGGTCCATCTTGTGTACTGGTCTTCATAGTTTCCAACGGGGTAATATTGTTCCTTGACCGCATACACAAAAAAATCCCAAGTGGTCTTGGCCCCATATATTTTAGACTCCTCTATGGAACTTTTCTCCCAGTAAGTTTCCCACCAATGTTTGACATGGGGGAGATCCTTAAGAAGTGCGAAGGTGATCTTTTCCCTGTCAAAAAAATTGTGAACAGAGAAATAACCTTCTAGAAGATTTAACCATTTGTCTAAGGAATCTACATCTATCTATCCTTCAAATACGGGAAGATCAAAATTAACTTGTACCTTGAAAGGCAAGGTGCCTCCAAAGTGGATGCTTGATGAAGACACACCAGTTTTTATCGACAGACGTTGAAGGATGTGGAAAAAATTCTCCATCATTTCGTCCCTCTGTCACGTGAGAGCTTGCTCAAGAAACAGATTTATAGAATCTTCTACTCCATCATTTTTATTTTCTTCTACCATGGAGGGTTTCTTAGGTGTGTGAGAGTGATTGTACTTAAGAGAGACAAACTCAAGACTCAACTTGCTATACTCAGACCTCATCGAGGACATGCATTGAAAAACAATAAAAAACAACCTGCTCTGATACCACTAATCCAAATTATTTTTGGAACGAAATGAGATCAGAGATATAATAAATAAATGTACAGAGATGTATTAGATATCCAACAATATAACATAAATATATCTGAGATGAAATCATAAACATAGAGATACAATAATACACAATTTCTATTAATGAGCGAAAGTCTACAAATACTGTAAAAATACAGAGTGAAAGACTCGCTAGAATGGTGACAACTTATCTACGAGAAGAGATGTGAAGGCTACTCGCATTCACAAGAAGATGATTTAAAATGAGGCTCTAAAGGCCTTTTTAACATATAGAAAATAAAAAACCCTAACCCCAGAAGATGAAAAACCAACACTTTTGTCGACCCCGTTTTGCGTAGTTTGGTGTATCAACTTCCCAGGGGCGTTACTTTTGCATACGAACTCCGTTTTAGGCGTACAATAGCTCGTTGGAAAGGTCTATCTGAGGAATGCACATGTTGCCTTCAGATTTGACTTCGTTTATAGTTTTACTATGGTGATCCATAAAACGATGTTTAGGGCCTCAAAACGACCCTAAAAGTTTGGGACCCGAAAACTAGAAACAAAACTACCAAACTGAAACTGCCAAAATGAGTCAGTTGGAATAGGTGGGTGGCCACCGATATCCACTTGGATAACTAACAATATACAAATTGAAAAAGGGTATTGATGATAAAGTTGAAAGGTACAAAGAAAAAATGGTGGAAAAAGAGTATTCTCAAAAGGAAGGTATTGATTTCCCTGAATTTTTTTCACCATTTTTTAAGCTTGTTTCAATTCATGTTCTGTTATCACTAGTTTCTTTACTTGATCTCGAGTTAGAGAAGCTAAATGTTAAAACAACATTTTTACATGGAGATTTGGATTAGGAAATATATATGGAACAACCATAATGGTTTGTTCAGGATCACAAAAGAATGTTTGTTTGCAAACTCAAGAAGTCATTGTATGGCATGAAGCAGTATCCTAGGAAATGGTACATGAATTTTGATTCCTTCACGGTGATCCAAAATTTTAGAAGAAGTGACTATGATCATTGCGTTTAATTAAAAATGTTGGAAAATGACATATTCATTATCTTGGTATTATATGTTGATGATATGCTTGTATCAAGAAAGATCATGATTGAGATCAGTAGGTCAATGACTCAGTTGGCTAAGACATTTGATATGAAGGATCTAGGAGCAACCAAATAAATATTGGGTATAGAAATGCATAGAGATAAGAAACATGGTAAGATTTGGTTATCGCAAAAAGAATGTGGACAAAATACTCATGAGATTCAGTTTGAATAATGTGAAACCAATAAATATCCCTTTTTGGCTTCCCATTTAAATCTTTCTTCAAGTTTATGTCCTAGTAATAAGGAAGAAAAAGGATTATATGTCTCATGTACCATATGCTAATGCAATAGGAATTTTAATGTATGCAATGATAAGTACAAGACTAGATATTTCACATGTAGTTGGTGTTGTCAGTAGATACATGACAAATACAGGTAAGGAGCATTGGGTATCACTGAAATGGTTGCTTTAGTATATTAGAGGCACAAGTTATTATTGTATCACTTATAATGGTTGTAGTGATTCAATATGTGGTTATGTTGATTTGGATTTTTTAGGTGATTTAGACAAAATAATATTTACTTTAGGTTATGTCTTTACTCTTGCAAGAGGACCTGTTTCTTGGATGTCAAAGAATCAAAACATAGTTTCTTTATCCACTACTGAGGTAGCATATATAGATTCCTCGCATGATTGTAAGGATGCCATTTGGTTAAAGGGTTTATTGGGTGAGTTTGGAAAGATGTAGGACAATTTGAAAGTATTCTATGATAGTCAAAGTGCTATTCATTTGGCTAGAAATCCTTTTTTTTTTTTGGTAACTGGTGGAATCGACAACTCGTGATTCTCGTACTCGCGTGACACAGGGTCAATTCCTGTCTGCTACCTCTATAACCTCCAAGTGCGTCCACACAACTCGCAAGCATGGGGATCGTGTAAATGGGGGTGAGAATTGAACTTGAGACCTCATTTTTACATATTTCCTTCCATTTACACGACACTTGCCAATCGGTCTACACCCCTGAGGGCCACTAGAAATCCATCTTATCACAGTATGAATAAGCATATTGCTATTAAATATCATGTTGTAAGACAAGTTATGATGAATTTGGAGTATCACTTGAGAAATTCCATACTCGAGAGAGTTGTGCAGACATGTTTAAACAACCAATATTGTTAGATAAGCCACATTGGTGTTTGACTTCTCTTGGCTTGTAGAAAAGGTGATGAATGAACCTGTTGAAATAATGTAACTGCAAAGACTATTATTATTATTATTGATATATTATTCATGGGATCAATCCCCATTGCGGATTGATCATATTGGTTATTGTATTAGGACCAAATCCCCTTTTGCGGATTGGTCAACAAACAATTGTAATAGGCAGAATAAGAAGTCGGCCCCAACAGTTATTATTGAGACCCAGAAATATAATAAAGGTGGGTTTACCCACCCAGAGTGAGAAGTCGGCCCTGCTAGTAAATACTCTTCACACGTGCCAGACTTGTATATATAGAGAAGCCAACGCCTCACTTTGACACACAACTCACTTGCTCATTCTGAGAGGCAAGTTTCAATTTAACAGTTGGAGAGAGAGAGAAGAGTGGCACATCTTTTGGAGAGGATTTTTTGTATTGGTTTGAGTTATCTCTTGACATTGTATTGGAAATCTATAATAAGGAAGTTTTAGTTGGTTTTCTTCCCCTGGAGGGTTTCCCAGGATAAATGCTGTGTCTCTTGTGAATGTGTATTTCTCAGTGATCTTGTTCTTATGTTGCTGTTATCTATTGAAATGAAAAGAACTATCATAATGGAATAAACATTAACAGAACCTAGGGAAGGTATCAGGTAAATTGTTGTCAAGGTGGAGTTTTCTGAACATATGACAACCAATTAACCCAAAATAAGATAGGATGGTTCGATAATTACTATGTTAGTTCAACT
Source organism: Picea engelmannii (assembly GCA_009831015.1). Lineage (NCBI taxonomy): Eukaryota > Viridiplantae > Streptophyta > Pinopsida > Pinales > Pinaceae > Picea > Picea engelmannii. The sequence continues at coordinate 88,366 of ML783252.1, read as the reverse complement.
AGTTCATAACAAATTATCCCAAAAATAGGATCTCACGGTTCAATACTTATTAAATTTTGTTTTATGTAAATGTGGAAGTGATATATACATGTAACTTGTAGAGGAAAATTTGAATAAAGTTGTAAGCTTTTTGTTGAGTTATCTATAATCTCCAAGATTGAGCAATAAGAATATCGATTCCCTTGCCCCATCCCATGGATGTTTCCTTCATAAATCATCAAGGTTTTACCATGTAAAATCGATGTGTCTTTTGTGATTGCAGATTATATACATTGTTTTCCATTCAATTATTGCTTGTTGATTGTTTTTTGTTTCATTCTCCATGCTTGGTTTCCCAACAAGGCCGAGTACAAGCAAGCACGAGGGAAGTGTGAGAGTCAAGTAAATCCTTTTGGGGAAGAGTGAGAGTCAAGCAAGCATGGGAAGAGAAGGAAATTCGTATGGGAAAAGAGAGCAATTTTTTGTATGGAAATTTTGGACAACAAGGGAGTTCTGAGTGATGAAGCTTTAAGGAAACCATAGTGGGCATGTATAACAACTTGTTGGAGCAGTAATTTCATGGAGGGATAGGTTGTAGACCCATGGGTAATTTTCTGTTCAAGAGATTGTCAAGAGAGCAAGTAATTTGTTGTTGTGAGAATTCATGTTGCAATTGTAGATTGTTGGAGTCCCTAATAGAGATATTTCCTTTCCAACTTATGCTAGATCTCTAGAGGGAAGTGGGATAACCTGAGGGATTGTGTGGAAGAGAAGGGGATCCCCTTCCTTGGGTTGTGCAGGTTGAGGAAATATAGCTGGTAGATTGGAATGATTGTAGGAATTAGTTGCTGAGAGGGGACAATAGCCAACCTTAGGAACCACAATCTCTTTTGGATTTGTAGGCCCAGATCAAAGGTGACTTGATGTTGGGAACTAGAAAAACAATTCTACAGTTGGGAGGAATGTTTGTCCTCTGCATCAGGTTTCTCATCTTGTTATTAAGATAAGTGCTCCTATTAATTATGCTTATTTCTATTGAATGTTGAGTTAAATTGTTGTGCATTTCACTTTGAGGTCTTATATTATTACTGTTACCTATTGTGGGTAAATGTTGCATTTGAATATGTGTTTTTATATGATTGAATGTTGTTGTGTTTGTGTTTAATCATTGATGCACATGTTTAAATTAATTGCAGTCACATTTTTAATTAATACAGACAACTACATGAGATTGTATGTCATGCTGTGTTTTTCCACATTTAGAATTGGTATTAGAGTTATATTTGATCATTTCTAGTAGTAACGTGACCAAGCTTGGAGGATGGTTATGTTGCACAATTCATTCACAATTACCAACCCTGAAAACACTAACAGAGATTTGCAGCTTCTTGGGCCTCACTAACTCTATGCATGTTGATACTGAGAGGGGGGTGAATCAGTATCAAGTACAATTTAAAACCTTTTTCAAATTATACTTAAACCATTCAACTATATCCAATGAGCAATGAGAAATAGTATAATAGTTACACCAATACACCACAATACACCATGCACAATATATGAGAAATAATCAATAGTTATTGTTCAAGGGAAGTAATGACTTCTAAAGGTAGCTACAACTTCCAAATGTAAAGGGAGGGATAAAAGTCCAAGAGGAAGATACAATCCTCCAATATAAAGAGAGGATTTAACTCTCCATCCTTGCCCCTTCCTTCCACCCAAGAATATATGAGAGATAATACAAATTTACATTAAATTATCACCATCAACCAACCATCACATAGAACCTGATAATGCTTCCTGAGACTTCTTCAATTTCTACAATTCTTCAATTCTTGGAATACTCTAATCCTGTAGATAATATTACTTAATGTATTCTTTGAAACTTATCCAAGTTTCACTCCTTGAATCCTCCCCAAAAACAAGTTATAGAGAGAATGGTAGACCTTGTTCAATTCTGGTTTATTCAGGAGATCGAACTTGTACAGAATGCCCCGCGCTTAATGTTTAACATCAGATTTTGAAACTCACATAAAATAAACTATAGTAAGTACTCTTTCCAATTCAATTTTTCCCACTTCATTTGGATTCTCTATGAAGAATGTATTATTGTTTTACCCAGAACACCTGTTTATTGACTAGCTTCAGGACTGGTCAAAACCCTATCTTCCACATAGTGTATCTCCATAATTATAGCGAATCAAGAGCTGGAACTTTTACCACAGGTACCTTGATATGTCTTCTCAATACCATAGCAATTTCACCATATGAATCGTTCTAGAAAAAAAAGTTATAGCGAAAATGGTAATATGACTTGAAAATAACATACCTTAGAACACATCACCAAAATGCTTCATCCTCCCTTGAAATCTGGCCTTCTTTACTTATGTTTTCCTCTGAAATTCGACTTGTGTATCAAATGAATGTATAATGATATTTATTTATACTATTTATGTCACTTCCTTTTAACATTAGGGCCAACCTGACACTTTCTTATTTTGTAATTCTTTTCTTTAATTATCTTCAAGGTCTACATGTACTTCCTTCTTCAATTCACTTTGTCATCTTCAAAAATTCATTTCTCCTCAACCATGAGGATCCATGTGACATGCCACATACTACCAGAAAGAACATGATGTATATTATCCATCCATTGGTGTTGTATCTACATGTGCATTTTCCTTCATGTCCAAATACCTTCATCAATCTTGCGGTCCAAAACCCATGACTAGGATTGACATCAATGACAACAACCAATCTTCCAACAATATCCCCCTTTGTCATTGATGGAAACACTCATGCTCCCCCTATCATCATGATCCCAATTTCTCTCCCCCTTTGACATCAATGTCAAAGGGTAGGCAAAAGGTAACTCTCTTCTTTGGGACTGCTCCCCTTGAACATGTGGCACTCAATAATACTTCATCCTTATTTTTGGTCTTTGAGACTTTTTCTTCCTTGGAATCCTTTTTCGTGGCTTCTATCTTCTCTCTCTTCTTCATGTCTATGATATATATGTTGTTCAGTATTCTTGTTGCAGTTGCAACCAATATTCCTGAGTTATTTTCTCTGATTTTACATTTTTTGGAGTCAAACGTAAGAGTGTATCCTTGATCACATATTTTACTGACACTGAGGAGATTATGCTTCAGATATTCAACCAATAGGACTTTTCTTGCTTTTACATTTTCACTTCCAAGCTTTACAATTCCTTTTCCAAGTATTTTAGTAGATGCATCATCTCCAAATGTAACATTTCCACCCTTTTTCTTCAAGCTAACAAATTTTCTTTGATCTCTGGTCATATGAGATGAGCACCCATTGTCTATGAACCATTCATCTTCTTCTTTGCATTGTTTAGCAACCAATGTTATTTGACAGTTTTCATTTTGAGGAATTTCTTTCCTTTTCCATGTTGTAGTTGGTATACAGACATTTGGCATATGATTATCGTCCTTCATCTCTCTGCAATCTCGTGCTTTGTGACCAAGATTATTTCACTTGTAACATACAATATTTTGATCCATTAATGGGTCAAATTGATTATAATTTCTGTTGATAGGTCTACAAACATTTCACCATTCATGTACTATTTTCACCATTCATGTAGCTTGCATAGTTATTCCTTTCATTGATTCTACAATTGATTGCCTTGTGTCCAAAATTTCCACAAGTATAACAATGTACAAGAAAGAAATTTTGATACCTGGGAGTAAGTGATATTCTTTGTAGTGTGGTCCATCTGGGTTCACGATCTATTCTTCTGTAGTTTCCTTCATAATGATTTCTTTCATACCTGATGGGAGAGGATATTCTTGATGTCTCATTCCTTCTGAATTCTAGTCTTCTATCTTGTTGTTCAACTTGTTCTAGAGTGTTGGCTTCATCATTTTCATCTTCCTTCTCTTGTTTTGTTGTCTTCAAATTGTCATTGTATCCTAGTCCTGTCTTGTCATTTGGAGATATTTGATTGCTAAGGATATCATCTAATTTTTCAATTCCTTTTTCAAACTTCTTCAACTTTTCTGTTGTCAATAGTAGCTCCCCTTTTGTGTGATCCAATTATTCTTTCAATTTCTCATAATATTCTAATTGTTCCTTCAAGCTATTAATGGTCTTTTCAAGCTTGTAATTCTCTTCTTCACAACTACTCAATTCACCTTTTAGTATTAAGTTTGTGTTTCTAAGCTTAATATTTTTAGTTTCAACATGCTTCAACTTTTCAAGATTCTCATCTTCTTGTTCACTCTCTGCATTGTCTTTGTATCCCCAAAAGGAATCAAGGTTGGTTTCTTCGTCTGAATCTTCTTCACAAATGATTTCTTCTTCTTTAGAATTCTTGT
>ML783252.1:54007-83994 GCA_009831015.1 Picea engelmannii | reverse complement strand
CTTCTTCTTTAGAATTCTTGTGATCATCATCCTGGGTTTCTTGGGTTATGAAGAGGACTTCTCCTCCATCATTATCTTCTTCATCACTCTCATCTGAGGAGATGTCATCATCCTTGGAGTAGAAGCTCTTTTTATTTTTGAGACTTCTCTTTTTATAGTAGTAGTTTTCAACAATATGTCCTATTCTACCACAGTTAAACCATTTGAGAGGAGACTTACCGTTGTATCTTCCACATCCCTTTTGAAACCTTCTTACAAAATTTTCTATTTCTTCATCAAGGTCGTTATCCTTGTCTTTTGTCTTCTTTATGGCTTTAAAGGCTGCTTCATTGTTTGGCTGGTCACTTTCTGTACCTGTTCTCATTTCATATGCTATAAGAGACCCATAATTCATCCATTGTCATTTTGGTCAAGTCCATAGTTTCTTCAATGGAGGAGACCTTAACATCATACTTCAAGAGAAGTGGTCTCAACACTTTTTGTAAAACCAATGATTCATCGAGCTCTTCACCTAATCCTCTGATAGCATTAACAACTTCACCAACTCTAAGAAGATAGGTTGCAATATCTTCCTTTTCATTCATCTTCAAATTTTCAAATTCTTCTCTATGTCGTTGAAGCTTGACCTGCTTAAATTTTGGATCACCTTCATAGATACTCTTGAGTTTGTTCCATACCTCTTTAGCAGTGTTGCATCCCATCACTTTACTAGCAATGGTTGGTGTCAATGCTGCTAGAATAACATGCCTGGATTTTGAATTATAACTCATAAGATTCTTCTCATTTGGATCGGTTGGAGCATTATTTGGGATTACATAGCCATTTACAATTGAGTACCAAATGTCTACTCCCAGAGCCGTTAAGTAAGTTTTCACTCTATCACTCTAGTATGCATAATTCCTTCCATCAAATTTTTGAATCCCATTTGAAATGTGCTCATGGTCATCCATGTCTGCTCAAGATTTTCCTTCCAGTGGTTAAACTGTTCTGAAGGCAACCTGCTCTGATACCAATTGTTGATACTGAGAGGGGGGGGTGAATCGGTATCAAGTACAATTTAAAAACTTTTTCAACTTATACTTAAACCATTCAACTATATCCAATGAGCAATGAACAATAGTATACGAGTTACACCAATACACCACAATACATCATGCACAATATATGAGAAATAATCAATAGTTATTGTTCAAGGGAAGTAATGACTTCCAAAGGTAGCTACAGATTCCAAATGTAAAGGGAGGGATAAACCTCAAAGAGGGAGATACAATACTCCAATATAAAGAGAGGATTTAACTCTCAATCCTTGCCCCTTCCTTCCACCCAATACTATATGAGAGATAATAAAACTTTACATTAAATCATCACCATCAACCAACCATCACATAGAACCTGATAATGTTTCCTGAGACTTCTTCAATTTTTGCAATTCTTCCATTCTTGGAATACTCTGATCTTGTATATAATATTACTCAATGTATTCTCTCAAAAATCTCCAAGTTTCAGTCCTTGAATCCTCCCCAAAAAGAAGTTATAGAGAGAATGATAGACCTTGTTCAATTCTGGTTTATTCAGGAGACCGAAATTGTACATAATGTCCCACGCTTAATATTTAACATCAGATTCTTAAACTTGCACAGAAGAAACTACAGTCCATACTCTTTCCAATTCAATTTTTCCCACTTCATTTGGATTCTCTATGAAGAATTTATGACTTTTTTTACTCGGAACACCTGTTTATTGACTAGCTTCAAGAATGGTAAAAAACCCTATCTTCCACAGAGTGTAGCTCCATAATTATAGTGAATCAAGAGATGAAACTTTTACCACAGGTACCTTGATATGTCTTCTCAATACCATAGCAATTTCATGATCTGAATAGTTCTAGAAAAAATTTATAGCGAAAATGGTAAGATGACCTGAAAATAACATACCTTAGAACACATCACCAAAAGACTTCATCCTCCCTTGAAACCCGACACCTTCTTTACTTATGATTTCCTCTGAAATTAGATTTGTGTATCAAATGAATGTATAATGATATTTATTTATACTATTTATGTCACTTTTTTTTAACATTAGGGCCGACCTGACACTTTCTTATTTTGTAATTCTTTTCTTTAATTATCTTCAAGGCCTACATGTACTTCCTTCTTCAATTCATTTTGTCATATTCAAAAATTCATTTCTCCTCAACCATGAGGATCCATGTGACATGCCACATACCACCGGAAACAACATGATGTATACTATCCATCCATTGGTGTTGTATCTGCATGTGCATTGTCCTTCATGTCCAAATACCTTCATCAATCTTGCAGTCCAAAACCCATGACTAGGATTGACATCAATGACAACAACCAAACTTCCAACAAGGTTCATGTTTGTTATCACATACTACTTGTCCCTTAATCCAGGTGACCACGGGTGGAGTCAAAGACAAATTTATTTGGGAGGAGGTGAAATTTAAAGCATTTAAGGATATGAAATGATACCTTTGCTTGACACTAGCCCTCATTTTTATAGACCCACAACAATCATTTAAGACTGAGACATATGCCTTAGATTATGTTATTGGTGCAATCCTCACTCAATGTGGACATCTGGTGGCCTTTCACACTGAGACACTATCTGATGCGGTTTGCACATGTACCCCACATATGACAAGGATATGTACTCCATTATGCATGCATGTTAATAGTTGAAGCATTATATTATGGTAAAGGAAACAATCATCCACATCGACCACTAGCCCTTACAAATCATGTAGACACATGGAAAATTGTACATTGACTACCATTAGAAGTGGTTCATGTACCTTCAACAATTACACTTAAACATGAAGTACAAGAAGGGTAGAAAAAACTGAATTGTGGACTATCTTAATCGATCTCTGGTTGTTAGGCACTAAGGAAAATGCTTACTCTTTATGGACATGAGACTTTTGGGTGGCCCTAGTTGTATGACAACAATCCTGATTTCAATACTACATATAAGACATTGGGCACACATAAGAAAGTTTTAGAGTTTCACCTCTAGGATCTATGCCATCTTGGTCATCTATGTCTTCCTTTAGGCGACCATGAAAAGTTGATTTGGGAGGTGCATTCCAGTTAGGTGGTAGGGCACTTTGGCACAAAGAAAATAGTGGCAATATTGTAGAATTACTTTTTATTGGAAAAAACTTGCCAAAATTTTGATAAAATGTTAGTAGGTATATCGGATCATGCATCACATGTGCCATCATTAAACTTTCCGTCAAGAAGCATGGGTTGTACACTCCTCTACCTACTCCAGATAATTCTTGGAAGTTAATCTCCATGGATTATATGTTTTTTCTGCACTCAACCAAGCATGGTAATGATTATTTTTTGTGGTTGTTGACTAGTTCTCTAAGATGGCCATTGTATCACCCTACAAGAAGAGTATCTTGGTGAAAGCCACTGCTAAGATTTTCTCCGAGCATGTTTGGGTTCATTTTTGGTTGCCACAAACCATTGTTTTAGATATGGAAAACATGTTACTTAGTACGTTTTGGTTTAGCTTGTGGTCAATAATGGACTAAGCTAACCAAATCCACCACCTTCCACCCCCAGACCTATGGATATGCAAACATAATCAATGGGATGATTGTGCATATCCTCATATTATAAAACTCCATGCACCCATGTACATGGAATTAAAACCTTCCTTATGTTCCTCATAGCTACCATAGATCCCTTCATAGTTCCATTTCCCATTGCCCTTTTTAGGTGTGCTTGGGGTTCCATCCATTGTCCCCAATTAACATAGCTATGCCTATTTCATCAACACAAGAAGATTCCACCCATTCTCAGATGAAGCAAATAGAGAAACCAAACTTGTTGAATGGATTCACCACATCCAACAACAATTTCATGATATTTTGTAGAAAGACAATTCCAAGTACAAACAATGGTGAAATTAACATCAAGTTCCATAGCCCCCCATAGGAAACTTAGAGCACTCCGATATGGGCCTTACACCATCACCAAGGCTATGGGTGTGAATTTTTTTGAATTCAGTATTCCACCTTTCCTTGGCTCACACTTGGTATTTAATGTGGAGTTTCTCTGTCAATATGATGGAGAGAATGAATAGGAAACTAATGGAAATATTAATAAATATATTCAATGGTGTAGACTTAAAGAAATAATTATGGGAAAAGGTAGTAGAGACTACATGTTATATGATCAATCAATCACCTACATCAACCCTTTCTAATAAAACTTTCCATGAGGCATGGAATAGTAAGAAATCCTCTCTTCAACATCTTATATTTTTTGGTTGTGATGCTTATTTGCATGTCCTAAAATATAAAAGTAGTAAGATGGATTATAAATTAGATAAGCATATCTTTATTGGGTATAGTAGTGGTGTAAAAGGATATGAGTTTTCGAACCCCGAAATAAAGAAGACTATCTAAAGTCATAATGTAAACTTTAGAGGTTAAAGTCCTACAAAGTAGGAAGAACAACCAAGTAGGGAAGAATAAAAATGGATGCATTTTAATTTGAAAGATGGAGAATCCAACTCAACATAAGATAATGAACTAAATGATGAATGAACTCAAGCCCCCATCTTGATAAAATCATTTTGATAAAGAAGGCAATTAGAAAGGTATAGTCCACCTAATATTCATTCTACCTTTGTTTTTATGCTACTAATGATGATCCTAGAACTATTAGAGAGGCATTTGATATAGACAAAATTAAACCTTGAAAGAAGGTTGTGAATGAATAAATGGATACCTTTGAAAAAAACATGACATGGGATTTGGTTAAGTTTCCTGCTGGAAGAAAACTAGTTGGTAGAAAATGGGTGTTTAAGAATAAGTTCAATGTAAAAGGTAACATGGTGAAGTACAAAGCTCGCTTGCTAGAAAAGGGACATTCCTAGGTAGAAGGAATTAAATTTGGTGAGATTTTCGATCATGTTCTAGGTTAAATTCTATTAGATTTAATTTGATTGTCATTGTTATTTTTTTATTGAAATAAAATGAATGAATGTGAAGACGACATTCTGACATAGGGAACTTGAAGAAGAAATCTATATGTCGCAGCTATAAGTTTTTTTAGTGAAATGAAGGAAGACCTAGTTTGGAGGTTGAAAATTTCCATTTATGGCCTAAATAAATAACCAAGGATGTGGTATTAGAAATTTGATACTTATGTATTGGGACTTATATGTACATGAAGTAGATATGATCACTGTGTATATTCCAAACAAGTTGGCAACCACTTTGTTTTCATGGTTGTTGTGGGTGGGAAATCCCTCCTACGGACTAGCACTAAGGGTTTTATCATGCATGCATAAATGACCTAAAGATTCTTACTTTTTACCATCATCCCATGCTGAAACCCCATTACTCATATGTAAACACAAGGCTCAAGAGATTAAGTTGATGTACCTTATTTTTTGTGTTTGATGTCGATCCATTTTTGCGCTTGGTCGTTCTTTGACTGCAACTCTCCTCCCAATGTTGACTTGCATTCACTAAAGACAAACAAAGAACTCCACATGCATTTGATCTATGAACTAATGGGTTAGATATTTAATCAATCATACAATCAATATTCCAATAATGACAATCTCATATGGTGGGATGAGAAAAACAATTCTTTTATTAACTTCACAATGATACCTTACAATGATAAATTCGGCTACTGCTCCTCGATCCTGGTCCTGGGCTCTTCTTCCACTGTCTTCCAACTGCTTTGCTCTATACTTCTCTTTGCACAAGGATGGCTAAAGGTTGGGACAAAGGGAATGCTTAATCGGGTATAGTTTCTTTACTATGATTCTCCTCTTCCAAATGGGACCCCTACCCCTTCTTTTATAGGTTAGAAGGAGCTAGGTATTTGGTCGAATGACCGGCCATGCATGGCTGAAAGGTTTAGTTAACTTACCCAAAGTTGTGTGTTTCGTCAACAACTTTCCTTTTTTCGTGCTTTTGTAGGTACACGCGGGTTGTCTTGGGTCAGTTAGTGTGTACATGCATGCAATAATGGAGCAGGGTGCGTGGGCCTTTATAAAAGGGGTTTTTAAGAAGAGTTGTTCAACAGTGTTTTGGCAAAGAAGGAATCTGAGATGGTCTGATGCCAGATAAGCATGTCTAGTGCAAATTAGGGTTATAAAAGATGCCCCCTAATGTGTGAGGTCAGAAGAGCATCTGATGGACAAAATGCATTAACAATCTTCATCGATGTGCTGAACAAGTGAGCCCAGGGACCAGAAATTGGGAGGTGTCATTTGCAAAATAATAATTGTCTCACCGAGGCAGGCATACCCATACTCGGGATAAAATAAAATCATGGCTACCAATCAAATACACTTTAGATCCATGTCATATAACTATATAAAGTGTATCCATGAACAATACACAATGGAGCTACATCTCGAAATAAAAAATATATACATGTAGAGTATCCATATTCTAGAAGCTGATAAGGCTCGATGGCTAGAGATAAGGTCTTCAGAGCTCGAGCAACAAATTCAAAATCTTCAAAACTTGGGTAGGAGTGTAATATGAGTGTATGACTTCACTACCCAGAGGTCTTCGATGGCTCGTCGGTCATGGACTAGAGTATCTTGATGATAAGACTGAAGGCTTCATTGATTTCGAACAAAGACTTGATTGGACGTTCGGGATGGCTAGGCATGAGGGCAAGAGACAAACTGCAGAGGGGCCGACTCAGGCTTGGTAAAAACTTCCCTTGGACAATAACACGACAAATGATGAGACTCATGAAACATGGTATTAACAAAAGTTTACAAGGCAGGAGGCAACACAAACTTTCCATATGTTTGGAAGAATAACCAAATGGAGGAGGACATAGCTCAATGTAGTGGGAACAACTTCCTAAGGTCATATTAAATCCCCGGGTTTGAAGAACAAACAGATAGATGTGCTTTAGCCAAGGGCGACTCATTGTGCTTCCAACAAAAATAAAATACTTTTCCCTTCCTCTTTTTGGGGTATATTTGTTTTTTTTGTCTTTTTTAATAATTTTGGAAAAAGAATAAAAGAATGTTACATTACAAAGGAGGAATGAGTGTCACAAACATACAAGTTTGAGACGCAAGGACAAGACTGATGTTCAAAGAAAGGACACTTGGGAAAAATCCCTGCTGGGACCAAAGGTGTTAAGATGCAGAGGCAAAGTGCTACAGGGCTTGCGTATAAGGCATGCTTTAGATGGTTCAGTTGAGAGCAACATGGAGTCGTCATTAGACCAAAGACGCAGGTATGAAAACGTGGTTTACAAAACACACAATGGTAACGTACTTCGATGTAAGTTTAATGAGCCCAAAGAAGGTAAGCTCGGTAGTTTTTCATATTTAGAGAGTCCGAAAAACGTAAAAGGAGAATCCAATGGGGTACCTTTTTCGAAGGTAGTCTAGTCGGTTCGAAAAAGGGGTAAACCAGCATCGACAAGATGTCTATTCAAAACCATTTTAACGAGTGTGATAAGGACAAGATCACTTGACCATTTTTTCATTTTTAAGGAGTATGAAAAAAGCTTAACTATGGACTCCATCAAGAATGTTCTTCTGGACCATTTTAACGAGTGTGAAAGAATAAGGTCACTCGACGATCTTTTCAATTTTATGGAGTCTGAAAAGAGCTTAACTATGGACTCTGTGGGGGTTCCTTTTTTGTAAATTTAGTCCCTTAGGCTTGAAAAAGGATTAAAATTATACCTGAGAGTACTCTTCCAGATATTCGAGGCCTCTAGAGTATACCTTTATTCGTACAATTGACCATCCGAACCGAAAAAGGGGTAAACTATCGCTGGATAGACGTGACTTCAAATTTCAGTTTAACGAGCGTGAAAGTCCACAAGATCGCTCGACAATATTTTCATGTTTAGAGGGTCTGAAAAGGGCTTAAAAAGAAGACCCGTTATGTTTTGGGAGTCCTGTGGGTGAGGTCATGAGTCATACAAATGAGGCTCAAATGTGAAATCAGGAAAAACTAAAAGGACTCCCGAGCCTACAGTCATTAGTGACAACATGGACACCATAATGCAACCACGATCTACCTAGGGCATCCATGTTCCGGTAAGATCTACCACCAAATCATGACACTTCTAAAGCAGCATGATGGTTTCGTGTCGCAACCTGATGGGATTGATCCTATGGAAAAGGGATAAAGACAACGAGATACAAAAGTAGGGGTGGAAACCTAACCTATATGCTCAAGTTGACCAACTGCGGTATTTCCCACGGACCGTCAAAAGTGACCCAAAACTCCAAAAAATGTCTTGATACCCGATCGTAACCTTCCAAAGCAATTCTTGAATCACTCTAAATGGTTTTCAATTCAAAGAAAATGATAAGGGGGGCCAAAAAAGTGACAAAAATGGGCCAAAAAGTCTATAAATAGAAGCTGGCAGCTCATTATCACCATTACTGATTTGGAAATTGACTCTGGAGCAAAAAACCCCCTTTGATAAAAGTGGTGATTCTGGGAGCTACAATGGACGAAACGATCATCCGTCTGGACCAAGTAAGTATAAACTACCTCCCTTTGCTTTTTAATTCTTTATTTATGCATTTAATTTGGTTTCTTGGGGGGGTGTCGACCTTTAAAAGGTTGACCCTAGGTCCACCTGGGCTGTCCTATGACAACCCATGTGTACACTCGCTCTGTCTGATGTCAGAGTGCGTGTACAGGTGACTGTCATTACAATAGCCCGCTTGGACCCTCCCATGAGTGCAAAAAGGTTTAAAAAGCAAGGCCTAACCCTCTGAAAATTTTCCCATGTGTAGGATGTATGTGCAATGGAGAGAATGAGAGCATGAAGATATCAACGCACCAGTTGGGGAAGACCTTAACACTGTGGCAGTGTTAATGTAATGCAGTTTGCTCAAGTTTTTTCTGTGTCCTTTCATGAGAGAACAACCTAGGCTACTGAATGCCTTGGTTGAATACTGGCACCCTGACGCAGAAGATTTTATGTTAGAGGGGTAGTCACTGGTGCCCACTACTGGTGCCCACTACATAGGACATATACTTTTTGACTGGCCTCTCAAGGAGAGGGGAACTAGTCAATTTCCAGACATTTCCTTCAGGGCCTCATAACATATCAGAATTGATAGGACTTTATTGTGAGGCTGGTACAGACCGATCGACTCGTAGGTGCCAATAAGAAGGATCACTGATTTATCACTACAAGCGATTGTGTTGCTTATTGGGCGGATGACTGGTTCTGCGGCTCTACATCAGGCGTCCCATGTACAGATGAACTGTGCAGTCCAGTGCTTAAATGCACAGATATTTGACTAAAGCACTACACTCCTGGATTGTATGAAAAGGAAGATGACAGATTGGTGGTTGCAGACACAGAGGAACCTCGGGTTCGAGACAATTCTATGCTCTTTCTTCTTTGAAAGAGTTCCTAGTTTCAGCCCTTGAGTGGTGGTACGAGGACATCATGCCTCTCTACCTGTGGTTTGCAGATGGGCAGTGTTGCTGCCACGACAGGGTGGTGGAAGGACCAATGAGTCCTTTGATGATGACTTATTTGCTTGGTTGTCATGGCAGATCCCATCCATAGAGGATTATCCTTATGCTAGGATTGATTTCTCAAGAGATCCCAAGATCCCTGTACCTCCAGGCGAGGAGCAAGGCGAGATGGGTAAGTTTGCATCATTTTGTTTTTGAAACATATATATTTTTTGTGTTGTTTTTTTGTATATGTCATTTTTGTATACTAGAGTATTTGATAGATACCTGTCTATTGTGTGCAGATGTGGGACCCTCACGACCTGCATATTGTGTGAGGAACATGCGTCATCCTCGACCAGGGGTCACACCTGCCACTGTAGGGGGACTAGCAGCAACATAAAATCTTCCAGCCGGTGAGGCTGTGAGGGTTTTGAGACGAGTTGAGCAAAATTTTACCTCGCTCACTCGCACCATCCCTATGGCAGAGATTGAGGATCTGCCACCATCCATGCAACCTCATGTAGTGGGGGCACCACGAACGTGGGTCCGACTGTTTCGGTGTTTGGAAAATGCTATTGATTATTACAACAGGGCCCACAGGCCCTGACTTTAGTTAGTCTAGACTTTGATATCTCCACCTGTATATATTTTTTTAGGGCATAAGCCCCATGACTTGTTACTGGTCATATTTTTTGAGGTGCTTGCATCCACCTATGTACTCTGATGCTTATGATATTATATATGGATTTTTATATCTTTTTGTGTCTTATGGATCATATTTGCCTTAAAAAATGTATTTACATGTTTATGTGTATGTCTTTTTATATGTGTGCGAGATGCCAGTCTAAAATTTGATTAGCTAGAGTATCTGTAACTTGGTTTAATCTCCTAGGAACATGAAAATATGTAATATAATCAAATCTTCATTCTAAGAGACGTACCCTAAGGAATCGTCAGTGTAAAGTCAGATCATGAACATGGTAGACTCTATTTAACTAAGACACAACCAACTAAGCGTCTAAATAGACCCGAAGATGAGACATACCAAATGATAAGGTGTCACGAAGCAACTCAATAACTGCACTGTACTCGATAACATTGTTTGTGGTGTCGCCTAAGCATATACCTCCGGAAGATAATAACTAGCCTCGAGGTGTAAAAATTACCCAAGTTGCGGAGGTAAGCCTCCGAGTGTGTCAGCTAGCACCGTCTGCGTACCCAATGAAAACCTCTGATTCACTTGACATTTGCCACAGTGACAAAAGATAACATCACAAACGACACGTCCATAATACTAAAATAAACTAGAAAGTAATAGTACAAAGACTATACATATGTTACAAAAAGTTACCCAAGGTGACCTACCTATGAGTAATACCTCTTGAGGTAGAGCCCATTTCTAGGCTCTGCCAAAGCATTTCCCTCAAAGTCAACCAGATGATAAGCGCCCTTTTTTAGAACCTCTTTTATGATGAAAGGTACGAACCACATGGGTTTGAATTTTCCTGCCCCTAGGGGGTCCTTATCTTGGTCATAGACCAGGACAAGGTCACCTTTAGAGAAAAATCGAGGATGAATGGACTGATCATACTGACACTTGACTTTATGTTTATGAGCCTCGTTGGCCAGGGCTACATCACAATGCTACTCATTGAACCGATCAAGGCATAATAACCGTTCTTCGAGTGGAGAAGTGTCTGGCAATAACTATACTCCCAATTTTAGGGTCGGGATCTGACATTCTATAGGCAAGACTGCTTCCAGCCCGTAAACGAGTTGAAAAGGTGAGAAACTGGTTGCAGTCTTAACAAACGTTCGGTAATCCCATAATGCCGAGTGTAACATCAAATGCCAATTTGACTTGGCAGAGTTGATCATTCGCTGTAGGATGGTCTTAAGAGATTTATTTACAGCTTCCACCTTACCATTTTCTTGGGGGTAGTAGGGTGATGAATGTTCCTACCGCAATCCAAGATTTGATGTTAATTCGGTCATCATCTAGTTTTGAAAGTGACTGCCATGGTCAGTGACAATATCTCTCGGGACGCCGAACCTTGCTATTATCTGGTTGAACAAAAAGAGAGTTGTAGTCTCTCCATCATCTTTAAATGTTGGCATAACTTCAACCCACTTCGTGAAGTATTCTATGGCTACAATGATATAACGATGACCCCTTGCTAAATGGGGGTTGCATATAGTGTAATCAATCCCCTACTTGGTGAAGGGACCAACTGTGATGACAGGAAACATGGGGGTGGGATGTGCCCTCATCTTCCGAGAGAAGATATGACAAGGGTGGAACTTCTTGACCGATTCGATACAATCTCTGATTAGTGTCGGCTAGAAGTAACCTGCTCGTAAAATCTTTTGGGCTGTTGCCAACCCAAAAAAATGACTGCCACACGCTTCGGTATAGCAATCGTTAAGCATGATAACTACTTCATGAGTAAGGCACTGACGCAGGATGCAGTCTACACCTCTTCGATACAACGTATCGTCGAGTATGAGATAATTCTTATCCTGATGGCATATACGGTGACGCTCATCTTAAGAAGCAGAGGTGGGGCACTTCAAAGTCTGGAGATAGACAAGTATATCTTCGTACCAGGGATCCGAAGATGCGATAAAAAACATATCTCCTCTGATAGGCGAATCTTGGGAATAACATCACCTGAATTGATCGGAAGTTATGAGATGAGTTCTGCAAAGACCAATGACTTTTTGGATTTCGTTGAAATGAAATCTAAGTCAAATTCCTGAAGGACGACTATCCATCTACTGATATTTCCGCCTATTACCCGTCGTGTCAACACGTATTGAAACAGATTCACAACGACAATGACAGTGGTCTTGCGAAATAGAACATAATGACAGAACCGTTGAACATCATGGACTGCTGCCAGTGCAAGTTTTTTGATATGAGAATAATTGAGTTCCGGTCCAACTAGGCCTCGACTCAGGTAATAGATCACATATTTTGAGAGCAAATCATCTTCTTGAACTAAGACCATGCCAATGGTTGACTCTGCTGCAGCCAGGTATAATAAGAAATCTTTGTTATAGTTGGGTGGCCGAAGTAGAGGGGAAGTTGTGAGGGCATGTTTCAATGCGTTGAAGGAGCGTTGAGCGACATCATCCCAATGAAAAGGAACATCTTTCTTCAGTAAGTGCATAAATATCTTTGTGATCTCAGCATAGTTGGCGATGAAACGTCTTAAAAAATTCCCCTTGCCCTGTAGACTCTGAAGTTGAAGGATTGTGCGTGGGGGAGGCAACTTAACTATTGCCTCAACCTTGAGAGGATCGACCATGATCCCTGTTGTTGACACTATGAAACCTAACAAACGTCCTGATGTTACGCACAAGCTGCACTTGTTTGGATTCAAGCAAATTCGGAAGTAGCGACATCGCTCAAATATAATTCAGAGGTGTGTGGGATGATCCGTTCTCTTGCAAGATCGAGATGCTAAATCATCCAAATATGCCTCGACTATATGCTTGAGATCATGGAAAGAAAAATACATGGCCCGTTGAAAGGTTGCTCCACTATTTTTGAGACCAAAGGGAATCTTACGATACATGAGTGTACCCCATGGACAAATGAATTTCATTTTGTGCTAGTCTTTGGGTTTGATTTGTATTTGATTATATCCAGAAAAACTGTCCATGAAAGAAAAAGCCTCACAACCTGCACATTCATCAATTATTTGGTCGATGAATGGTGTGGGAAAATTATCTTTTGGACAGGCCTTGTTCAAATGACGAAAGTCCGTACATACACGAATTGTGCCCTGTTTCTTATTGACCGACACATGATTTGACACCCATTGGGTCAAATGGATAGGATAGATAAAACCGGATTTTAGCAGTTTCTCAACTTCAACCTTAATGGTTGCTGCTTTCCTGGGATTAACTGGACGAAGTTTCTGCCAAACAGGCTTGGCATCCAGATAAGTTGTGATTTCATGTTTGAATATTTTTGGATTGATGCTTGGCATTTCCTCGTAAGACCAGGCAAAAACGTCGTGAAATTCTTTAAATAGATCTGTGTAGATTCGAATCTCTTCGAGGGAATAGTCAGCTCCGACGAAAAAATTCTCCATGACGCCAAGGGTTCTAGAGATATTAATTGGTATGGTTTAAGTGATAGTTGCCATATTACCCTCAACATAAACCTCATGTGTAGCTAAGGGATTAATAGGATAATACCTATCTCCAGTCATAGTCAAGGTGAATTCTTCTGCTTCGATTATGCTTAACTCTGGGAGGAAGTATGATCTGTGATGGAGATCATCCCAGGGTTTTTCCAGACTATTCATTTCTTCAATTATTGATTTGTTGAAGGGAAAGACTAAGTTTAACAAATCGGTATCAGTGAGAGAGCCTTGAGCCCAAATAGGTTCTAGAATCTTATCTAACTCTTGTGCAGTAGTTGGATCTGTGTTGGTCGAAGCTTGCTGGACTAAAAAGTACGGTACTTCGGCTGTGGACAAGGGCATGGACATGCCAGGGTGCCCTGTCCCTTCCATCATGGATGATGGGGAAGGAAGTATCCACAGATCGTTGAAGTAAGTTGTGCGAAACGACGAAACTTGGAAAATCTCAACCTTATGGTGGTCGGATATGAACTTGACATCGCCTTGAGGGGGCGGGTAATCGAAGGTACCCATCAAAGATGGGCACAAACCAACCCCTACGTTGACTATGGCTGGTTGGGGATTATCAATCATTGGGACCGCAGATGCCCCCAATGAAGGGTTGGGTTTGGAGAAGGATAATTGATCAATGGTCACGATCCGACCCTTTTGTGGAAACAACAAGACCCAAAAAACTGTAGCAACCACTGCTTGAATAGCATAAGTCAAACTCCTACCTAACAAGATATTGTAGTCGAGGGATGCGTCGGCTACTTCTACCTCGACGCACACAGTCTTCCCTCCTAGCTGCACGAGGAAAGAGGGAATGATGCCATGTGGTCGGAACGAATGACCGTCGAAAGCAGTGAGAAGAGTAGGTGACAGAGACAAAACGGGATGGCCAATGGCCCTCCAACATGCCAATGACATGATGCATGTCGAGGCACCCTCATCAACCACTGTGCGAAAAATGTTTCGAGTAAAAGTTTTCGTGGGGTAAGCCACTACTATCTAAAATGCTACGTGGTAAGGCAGACGAGGTTTTAAGTTGGTTGTATCTAGCATGATTGTACCTGGATTACAAGTCTCTGTAGATCCTAAAGCGGCTAACAAATATTTCCTCTGGGAAGGGCAGCTCTAGAGGACCCCCAAAGCAGACATCACACAAGGGGTTTGAGACAAATCCTCCACCATAGAATAGTTCTGGGTGGCCCTTGCGTTTGGGTTGTGAGAAGATTTCTTGAACGCACCTTTTGGGATGTGTGTCATTGTTTCACCCAAATTATTCTCGATTTGGAGAGGAAGAGGTGGGATTTCAACTTCTTTTCCCTTCTCGGAAGTGCTTGGTTTACTGTAGTCATGTTCTCTAGTCGATACAAAGGCATCAAATTTCATCATATATACATTCACGGATGCAGGATTATTCGAAGACGGAGAGGGTCCTTGACTGCCCCCTTCCACGCTTGTAGAGGCTTGGTTTAGGTTTTGCCCATGTTGAAATTGATTGGTTAACACGATAGGCTATTGTTGTGCCACAAACTTTTGGGCCTCTGCAAGCCGAGGACATTGGTGGGTTGGGTGGTCTTCCACGCACAGGTTGCACGGATACCTCACCTTCCATTTCTCAGTGTTGCACCCGCCATAATTATTAGTGGGTTTTTTATCCCCCTTACCCTTCTTTCATTTTTTTTTCTTTCCATTAGGCTGTTGGGTGACCTTTGGATTTGTCGATTTCACTGTGTGTACATCCGAAATTTGGGTAGGGGGAGTAGCCAAAATAGTAGGTTGGCTAGCCATTGTGTGTTGTATAGACAATTGTTGCATTTGTTTCGTCAGTTGTTCAGTGGGATTTATTTTTGATGAACCTACAATACCATCGACATGTGGTCCAAATCTCTGTCTGGTTTTATCAAGTATTGAGCGTGGTTCATATGGAAAGATTTTGTATAATAAACCGGACTGAGAGTAGATTAGTTCAAGATGTTGAGCTCTCATGATGGCATATTCTTCGGAAAACACTCCTGACGTCGCGACATCTTTGGATAAATGTGGGACCAGAGACTTAAGGAACCAGTTGAGCAGGAATCCTGGTGGGACTGGCACCTTAATTAAACTCTTCCAGCATCTCCATTATCGGATGTGATCAAAGATATGTTCCACTTTTGTCTGTTCGAAATTGGACAACAATTCTGTGCTAGCGTCACATCTCACAGGTAATTGGAAATGGTTTAGGAAAGCCATTGCCAATTTTCCAAAGGAAGAGTATCTTGAGCGGTCGAGCTCAATGTACCATTTCATGGAACTCCCAATGAGAGTACGTTGAAGCAATCGTAACTGTACGTAGTCATATTTCAACGAGTTAGACGAGCACCAAAGATGGAAGGTGGTCACATGATCTCCTGGATCTTCATTAGGATTGGCCTGGAACTTTGGTATGTTCGAAGACAACTTCGTCGGCATAGGGGGCCAACACGGATCGTGACAGATAGGGTCATTCAACAACCTTGTCAAGTCTGGAAAATGCAAGGTTGCTAGGAAAGGTAGTTTGGGTTGTTCGTGATAACCATGGAAAAAGGGGCCTCGAGTTTGACTGGCACCAGGTTGCTAGGAAAATTTCAGTTTCTGGCCTGGGTTATGGTGAAAACCATGGCCATGACTAGCATATGGATTCTGCATGTGAGGAGACATGATCGGCTGATTCCGAAAATAGGACGTAGATGGTTGGGTGTGCATTACATTCAAAGGACATTGGGAAGGGTTGCCCCATGCCGATCCCATGGGCATAGGCATAACACCCTCTCCGGGATTCCATTGGTTGTGAAAATAATTTCCCTAGGTCGACATTCCTGATGAGGGAACTAATCCCTGCCAAGAATTCCAAGGTCCTGCTGTGGAAGAAGTTCCTGGGTTTGCCCCCTGTGCAAGAATATTACCCTGCATAGGAATAGGTTGACTATAACCAGGGTTTCCCATAGTCAAGAAAGAAGCTGATGAGAAAGCATTGTTACCAAACACACGGAACAAAGAAAATAGTGTCGAACCGACCGACATATTATGAGAAGGTGGTCCTTGACTCCCTGCTCCAAATAAACTATGGTGTGTGGGTGGCCTATCGGATTGCTAGTGGGTGCCATCGAGCGAAGGGGACAAAGGAGGTATATGACCTCCCTCGTAAGGGAAAGCATTAAAAAGAGCTGAAGTTCCCCCCATGTGTCCTTGTAGAGGAGCGTTAGAGCTCCTTTCCCCCAGACCTAAAGTCTGTAAAGTGGAGTAGGAAAGTACAAGACATGTACCTGAGCTAGGCATCCCATATGAGAATGGAAGGCCTGTCGCACTCAGTGTGAAAGGGGTAGTGGACACTGCCATAGATGGGATTGGACCACTGCTCGAGGTAGAGGCGGCCGAGACCATGGTGGCTCAGACCAGTGACAATGGGTTAGGAGGTGGAATATTCCTTGTGGTGACAACCGTAGTGGGAATTGAAGAATTCCCAGAAGAAGTGGCAACATTTGTTTCCATTGCTGCGTGTGACACCGTATGGCACTTGTAAGGGTGAATCTGTACGATGATGGGTGCCGAAAGATCAGTGGTTGGAGTTTTGGATGGACCAAGAGATTTTTCTCCAAGGTCCAAAATGGTTGTTTCCTTCGGATGTTGGTCAGGTACAGTTTCCTGTGACCCGGTTGCTTCAAAAGACCCTTGTTGGTCTAGCTTTCGCCTTAGTGGTGGCGGAGGTGGCTCTAGTGTAATCAGTGATAGGCCCAGAAGCCTTCGTGACCGACGGAGCTCGTGATCCTCCAATGTGTGAGAAGATCAAAGACACACTAGGTATTTCTATTCGTTCAAAAAACAACACACACTAAAAAGGTCCCTGTAAGATAAAACAAGAAAACACTAAACTAGTTGGAAGAACAGTTACAACAACCAACACTAGAGAAACTTACCGGTGCAAGTGCAACTTGAACATGAAAGCACCCTCTAGGTATACTCTGCAAAGTGTGGCTCGATGTCTGTCCTAGGTACCGTGGTATTCCCTCGCAGTCACCCGTGTACGTCTCTAAAAATGATAGGCAACTAGGTTGCCAGCGTGCGAACAATCACCAGGTGGGTACAAATGAAAGTCGGGTATACCACAATGAGAAGGGTATTGAGCTTGAAACCTGTCAAGTGTATCGAAGGCAAGTGGTCTGGAAGACAACTAAGGACCTCGAATGAATTCGAGACCCACAAAGCTCCATGGAAAATACAATCGATGGAATCCCAAGACAAGCCCTCTATATGTGTTCTCCACTACGATTGGTCCAGCTTTGGAGGGGTTATCTCTGCTACCTTTCCGTACACGACCTCGTGTTTAGCCCCTATTTTAGGGGGGGGGGTCCTGGATAAATTTCACGATACTGGACTTTGACACTCCCTAACTCAGACTCCAATGTTTGATTTAATGCCCTTGAAGAGTTTCCTCTCCAACCTAATTCAAGGCCCTAAACCTAAACTAGTTGGTTGACCCTACAAACATAAAGAGTCTAATGAATTTTAGATTTAGCATTAATTTTTATGGCTTGTCTTAAGTCAAAGGTTATGAAAGTGAAACTAGTGATGTTTGAAAGACGAAAGAAAAATAAACAGAAAGCTGGAAACAAAATAACTTCTTCTTGAATCAAAACTTAAACAAC
Organism: Picea engelmannii; assembly: GCA_009831015.1. Classification (NCBI taxonomy): domain Eukaryota; kingdom Viridiplantae; phylum Streptophyta; class Pinopsida; order Pinales; family Pinaceae; genus Picea; species Picea engelmannii. Next base: position 65,713 of record ML783252.1, on the reverse strand, counting down.
TTTTCAAACTAAAAATTTTCTAAGATCTTTGAACAACAAACTCAAAGCAGGATTTCACTCGACTACGAGCTACTTATGATCTAAGTAAACTGTCAAGAGCTTATGAAAGCAAAGTCTTTTCTCTGGTTACTAATGCAAAACAACACTATTTAACCAAACAAAGAAATAAAAGATTTATTTATTTATTTGAATGCTCACAAAGAAAAAGGAAAAATATCAACAAGTAAAAACCAAGAAAATTTCTGGCCTAAGCGCAGATCGCAAAGAGTCACTTTAAAAATAACAGACAAGCAAATTGAAACTAGACTCTCACACTTGTCTAAAAACCCTATAAAAAGAAAATTTTGAGGAAATTTTTTTAATGAAAAAGAAAGCTATTGTTGTGATCAAACCTAAGTTACTGACCGCTATGATAGAGACCCAAAAATCTGAGAGGTATAACTCTTGTCAAAGGAAAGGATGACTGCCTCGCCTTAAACAAAACTTTTCTCCACAGACACACTGCTGATAGTTCAACAACAAGCGTGTGCACGCGAGCTGTGTAAAGTCAGGGAACATGTACACGCGTGCTGGCCTTATATAGGCCGTGTGTATCTCTAAAACTCTAAGACAAATGAAAGGCCAAGCAATCCAGCCCAGGCAGAGACTACTGGTACTGAGAACCAGGATCTCTTGAAGACTCAACCACTTACTTTAACAGAAAAAGAAAAAAATTCAAGGAAAACTTCATAGAACAAACCAATCTGAGGTGAAACCTAAGCTAGAAAGAGTTCCAGAAAAACCCTAAGAAGGATTGTTTCTGATAGGGGAGAGGATGATTTCCTCTCTAAAATAAATTTTCTGGAATCATACACACGACTGACACTTCCTTAGCTAGCGTGTACACACGGGCCGTGGGAAGGTAGGGCGCAGGTACATGCGTGCATACCTTATACAGGCCGTGTGTACCTCTGTGGGTCTCGAGAGAAAAAAAAAATGCAGTCAAGCACAGAAATAGAGATAACTAGTATGGAAGACCAGAATCTCTGTTAGCTCAGAATTTTGCAGAAACTTTAAAAAGAAGAAATGAAACCAGTTCTATAAAATACCCAAGAAAAAACATTCCCAGAAACCCTAGAGTTCCCCAGTATGGTTTCCAATTCTATTGTGGGTGGGAAATCCCTCCTACAGACTAGCACTAAGGGTTTTATCATGCATGCAAAAATGACCTAAAGATTCTTACTTTTTACCATCATCCCATGCCGAAACCCCATTACTCATATGTAAACACAAGGCTTAAGAGATTAAGTTGACGTACCTTATTTTTCGTGTTTGACGTCGATCCCTTTTTGCACTTGGTCATTCTTTGACTGCAACTCTCCTCCCAATGCTGACCTACATTCACTAAAGACAAACAAATAACTCACATGCATTTGATCTATGAACTAATGGGTTAGAGATTTAATCAACCATACAATCAATATTCCAATAATGATAATCTCATATGGTGGGACGGGAAAAACAATTCTTTTATTAACTTCACAATGATACCTTACAATGATAAGGTTGGCTACTGCTCCTCGATCCTGGTCCTGGGATTTTCTTCCACTGTCTTCCAACTGCTTTTCTCTATACTTCTCTTTGCACAAGGATGGATAAAGGTTGGGACAAAGGGAATGCTTAATCGGGTATAGTTTCTTTACTATGATTCTCCTCTTCCAAATGGGACCCCTACCCCTTATTTTATAGGTTAGAAGGATCTAGGTATTTGGTTGAATGACCGACCATGCATGGCCGAAAGTTTTAGTTAAATTACCCAAATTTGTGTGTTTCATCAACAACTTTCCTTTTTTCGTGCTTTTGTAGGTACACGCGGGCTGTCTTGGGTCAGCTAGCATGTACATGCATGTAGTAATGGAGCAGGGTGCGTGGGTCTTTATAAAAGGGGTTTTTAAGAAGAGTTGTTCAACAGTGTTTTGGCAAAGAAGGAATCTGAGATGGCCTGATGCCAGGTAAGCATGTCTGGTGCAAATTAGGGTTATAACAATGGTATTATATGTTGATGATATGTTGTTAATTATAAACAACAAGGAAATTAATGGCCCATTGAATCAAAACAAAAAACTGCTTAGTTATAGAAGCTCACTTTAATTTATCATCCTTGATGCATAGATATCAGAGGTACTATGCCCTATACCTGAAAACTACAAGATTTGCCACCATAGAGAAATATCAAGTTGACATGTATTAAATGATTTATAATCTATGATGAAACTATTAAACAAAAAACTAATTAAGAATGTTGGGAATCAATACAAATAACCATTAGACTGATTCCACTTTCATTCAACAATATTTTCCCAGAGGAAATGATCTTAAACCATTAAATGTTTATTCAATATTAGTGAAGTTGAACAATGTTTAAAGATCGTGACAATGAAAAAACCAAATAAGAGAATGAAAGAAAACTATAATGTTGAAAATGAAATCATAGTAAAACATTGATACAATAACATAGGGATTCAACAACTTTACTCTTTTGATTGGGCCTCGACTCAAGAAGGATTGATGAATCAAACAAATCCTAACTTAAGTATGTTGTAGCAAAAATTTCATTAATCAATATAAATTGAGATTATGAGACTAAATTGTTGTGGTAGCTTAAATTTCCCAGCTAGTGAATGAGAAAAGAGCCATATCCTTCTTGAGCTACTATGACCTAGTTAAATACAAGGGAGTCTTTGGATTCCCTAAAACAAAGCTAGGAAAATCTCATAGACCCATTCACTATTTCCTATAAATAAGGGAAATGTCTCTCTAGAGTTAAAATCTCTTTGAGTCATAGTTGTGTTATGAAGTTATGAACTCTAGTTTGACCGGTGTGGGTGCTTTCATGGGCCACCTCACATCATGCTAGATTCAATGCTTTATGCCATGAAATGGGTGACACAATTCCTCTTAATGCTCCATAGGTTGGAGGAGTCAATGAGAGTATGCAATATAAACTCAGTGATGTAATTATTGCTTAGGAAGGCTTTTGGTTATTCCTTGGGGTGATTTTTATAGAGGTGATTTTGGGGCTCATCATACCCCCCAATTGAAGAATTACATATCCTTGTGCAACATATACACAAAAAATGAATAAAATTGAGCACTAGTCTTCTTTCTTACTCCCCATTTTCTGGCTACTCTTTCCTACATGTGTCCCTAATATTGTAGGTCATGAAATGAATCATTGTTCTCTTGTTGTAATGCCATGAATATTTCTCTATGTCATTCCATATTTCTTTTTCTGTACCAACATTTATTTCTCTTAAATTTTTCTAGGATCGAATATGATTCAATAATAATTGATATCTACAACTCAACCCTATCTAGGTGAAAGATACTCTTCTAAGAGTGTCAAAAAACAATTGGGACCTAGAAAACAATGTGACTCTCCCCTTTTAAGATTGGGTGTGAGCTCTTTCCACCTATATTGGGAACGATACAACAATTTATTTCTTGATACTCTCATTATGTTTTCATATTGCTCAATTGTTTCATGTTGCCTTTCCTCCAAGTCAGGTATTATTTTTGGAACTTAAATCAATCTAGTGTGATTTTTGAACGCCTCCCCTGGATTTGTACTCTTTTCTCTTATTCTTAAGTTGGATGTGAACCCCTCTTCCCTTTTCATTTCATCAAACTTATTTTCTTCATTTTATAACCGGGAGAAAAGGCTCTTAATTACACATCTCCTATATAGGGATTAGGAGACCATCTGAGAGACTATGGAATTGTGTAATTATGTAAGTAACATTCTCATGGCATATTCATATTCTTGAAAGTACAATTAAAGTAGATTCCACAATTTTTTTTTTTAGTTCAAAGGACATATGAGAAGCAATTATTTCTAATAAAATTTTAAGCCACAACTCCTTCAGGTAAAGTGCATAAACTCTTGCAGTGGTCTACAAGAAATCATTTAATTTGAATGCTCTACAACTCTTTCATTCAAAGTTTCCAACAAAACAATATTGCCATCCTCCAAGCCAAGTGGCCATATAGGGCTATTTCATAAACCATCCTCATTCTAAATTTTTTTGGGTCTTGAACTTTTGGTGTGTTTTTTAGGGATTTCCCATCCATTTTCACCCCAAATATGTGCAATCCCAAGGAGTTAACTTAGTCTTTTAATTTTCTTTTGAATGAGCCAAGGGAGACCTAAAATAAAACAAGTGGAATGTTACAGTCTTGACAAGGATCCCCTTCTTTTGGACATCTCAAATTCATCCAACTGAACATTCCCAATCAACCCTAATTTTGTGTTAGGGTCAGGGTTCTTGCATATCGAGGTTTTTTCCTCTTAGAGAGTTGTTGGAATTTATAAATACAATTTTATCCTCCTATTATGGGTCTTTTCAAAGGAGCATAGTTGACATATCTCTTCTTAGAGATAAGCTAACACCATTATAGATAGTTTTGTTGCTTTGCATATTGTAGTGTTTTCACTATTTCATTCATCAATAGAGTTTTGGTTCATTGTATTAATGTGGTTTTTTTAATATCTCTATGTTATTTCTCATGTTATCGATTTGTTCAATTCGTTTTCAACATGATTTGAATTAGTGGTATCATAGCAATATGCTCTTTGTTGTTTTTCCATACATGTCCCCAACAAGTTCAAGGTACATGGAGTTGGGCCTTGAGCTAATCAAGCACGGTGAAGACTAGCCTTGCCGACCAAAGTGGCCTCTGATATTGGATGAAAAACATATGAAGAAGCATGAGAAAATATCAATATGTTGCTTGAGGAAGTCCTCACGTGCTACAAGAATGAGATGATGGATATTTTTTCCTAGATCTTCTTATGATTCCTAATGGCAGTAAAACACCTTTGAAAAACAATCACTTCAGAGGTCAAATGTCCTTCAAGGTACATGTTAACTATTACATTCCTTTCTTTGAAGGCAAGACATATGTAGATGCTTTAGAGAAATGGTTAAGTCTGCGAGAGGGTTATTACTCTATTAAATATTTCTACAACAATGAAAAGATCACCTTCACACTCCTAAAGTCCTTTCCCCATGTCAAATATTGGTGGGACACTTATTGTGTGTAACATGCCAAAGATGAATCTAATGTATTTGGGAGAGAATTCAATAAAACATTCAACTAGTCAGACACTATTACAACAAGCATATACATTTAAAAAATTCATATGTAATGCAATTAAATGGTATTTACAAATTTTACCCAAAATAAATTTTAGTTATGGGGAGAATATTAATGAGTTCAACAATGAAGTAAAAATTTACCACTACTACTTTCTCACTTAATCCCAACTCTCAGTTAGGAAAAAAAATGGTTTCTTTCTCATGGATTATTTTTAAAACACATCAAATATATCTATTTTAAATGTTGACAGTGCAAAACACTCGTGGTGAATTTTATGGAATTTAACTGTGTAAGTTTTTTGAAACATCCCAACATTTCGAGTGGACACTCCACACATCATCACGGGAACAAATGAAATATTAGTAAGATAGAGAAGAGTGAGTTGATGGATGGAATATATAGGTTGTTAAAGAATTTATCCGTTAAACACGTAATAATAATAATAATTTTTATACTTATATTTGGCACCCTCGACCATGTAAAGATGTAATGAGCCAGAATACACACTTGTGTTAAGACATGATACCTCATAGAGTGTTTTTACTCTAAAATGAAATATAGGCCACGATTGTTCCTAGGGACATACATGGACGGTCGCCACTTTCCTAAGGAACATACATAGCCAACCACATGTTTCCACTGGAAAACCTGCAGCCGCCCCTTTAATGCTTTGAAAATACAAAAATATGGAGGAAAGCTAAAAGTTGGCAAAGCCAAAAGTTGTACATGGGGATTGTGCATGGCTTACACATGCATGACATGCATTCTATGCATAATTGATCTTATCACATCAAGGTCCTATAAATAAAGGAATCAAAGCCAAGGGATGGAAAGTCTAATGAATTATTCCTTATGCTAGAGAAATATTTAGCAAAATATTCTTAGTCACAAGTACATATGTGTTGAGAGAGATCTAGGAATTAGTTCTTACAGTCTTATCAAAGCTTGTGTAAGGTTCAATCGATCATTCAACTAGCTATCTCACCAAAGTGAATTTTAGGATCGTGCTGGAAAATAGATGAAGGCTTATGGCGAAGGAGAGGAGTCAGACATTGGAGAAGGAAGTACAACAACAAGACTCAAGTATCAAATTTGTTTCTCTTCTTTCATTATCAATATAGATCTATCTTATTCCCCCCCCCCAAAAAAAAAAAATCTATTTTATTGATCATTTGTCATACTTAACGAGGTTTTGAGTAGGATTTTAGTTTCTTGAGAAATTGAATTAATATTTCCATATGCATGTCGATTTGAATTTTATAAATGAAGAATGAGAAAGGTATGTTTTGTTGTTTTTATATGCATGTTTATTGGTGAGACATTGGAGTTGGAATATGATCAATCAAAACTTGTGCAACGCTAAGGCCAAACTTGTCCCACCACGTTCCTTTCTCTATATTTCTCTCATTTATTTCTTACCATGCATGCAAGTCATAGTGAAGGAATGTTAGTAATCTATTTTCTTGTCTGTTGGTGAGTCTCACCTGCTCATCGAGGGTTTTTCTTAGTTCATAGGTAGTTATTTCCCTTGACAATTTTGTTGACTCCATTGGGGAGAGCACTTTGTGTTCTTTCTTTTGTTTTTGGGTGTGTTTTTTCATCTTTTTTCCATCTAGGAAAGCTGCATTATACTTTGCATTGTTCGCAAGTAATTTTTAGGTGCATGCAAGTTGATCTAAGTGCGTTTTGGGCTAGTAGTTTTTCATTTTTACGAGTTTTCCTTTGCGCTTGTGAATTCCTCAATGAAAGTCACATTCGACCATGTGATATTTTCATAAAATCCATGGCCACAACTTCTAGCTACTTGTTGCTGCACAAAAACTTGTGGCCATACCTCTTTGGCCGCATGTTGCTGCACAGACACCCATGACCATGTCCTGTAGGTAAAATTGGGAAAAAATTTCAGCTTTATATTGTAATTTTGCTTTGCTACTTGCTTGGAAAATTTGAAATCTTGTTCCTTACTAGCCTATGCATCTAAATATTTTTCATTGAGCTCATTTGAAATGTGAAAGGGTTAAAACAAATTGCATATTAGTTTATTTCATTTTAGGCATTTTTGAATAAATAATGAATTTTCATGTTAGAGTTAGATTGATTTTGACGATTTTTATGGTTTTGAAAGTTTTAGTGGTAAATTTGTTTGTTGCATTTTTAAAGTTCAAAATTAAACCTCTTTACTCTCTCTTAATATGTGTATTTTTCATTGAAAGAAAAAAATAAATGCACATTCTGCATTTTTTCCTATTGTCTTTATAATTCCAACAATTTTTTTTTGAGTCAAAACACCATTAAAGTTTCACCTCATAACCTTTGAGTAACAACCAAACCTTAAAAACAATGTAATCTAAAAACAACTGGAATTTTTTTTATAGCAAACTCACATAGCCTAAGTTATAGGGCCTTGGTGTAAGATTGGAGAGGAAATTCTCCAAGGCCACAAATCCAAACTAGGATTGATTAAAGAGTGGAAATCCATTAGTAGCAAGGAGCACTTATCGGGAAAGCATGTCTAACATGTGTTTCAAGCACTAGGTCCAACTAGGCAAGTGGAGAGATTATACCCTCTTTACTTCTTTGGTGGGATATGCATCTTTATTTGGATTGAAGTGGAAAGTCCTCTAGGTGACACCACTTTTTTCTAGAGTTTCAGGCTAAGGAATCAGTCCTATATTCCCTACCCACATGAAGAAAGATGACATCTGATTATTCCCCTTGATTATCGATTATGAAGTGGTATCCTTGGTTTCCTTTCCTAGGATTTTACATAGATCATTGCAAGTGGGAAGTACTTGTGATACCTAAGACAAACATATAACATCTACCTTAGCACCCTTGGAGGGTGCCCCTCTTCATGAGGGTACTATTACATTGGGTGAATGTTGCATGAGAGTTACCATAACTGTCTCTCACACTTTATTTGATTGGTTTTGGGCCCTCATCCTCCCAAACTAGTTTCCAGAAGGCCCTTGGTCTTACAAGTCGTTTCTTATATTTTTTTTACTATGTGCTATGTGTTGATTTGTGTCTAGTTGGAAATAGGTTTATTTGTCCTTTATTGGGATTTCTTTGTTTGAAATACATCTTTCATGATGGTTGAACAAACTACTCACCTCTATAAGAGGCAACACGGCTCTCTTCTTAAGATAGAAGAAATGTTAGCAATCAAGCAGTAGCTGTCCATACCTAACACTATTCTTGGTGTTTTAGCTGACAACAAACAAATAAGATACAATGGATTATACTCTAGATTTAGAGTTGTTTGACCCCCAAAAGATTGAAGTCATTAACAAAAATTTTCTAGTCAATTTCAACCCTTATTTGATAGATCCTACCGACCCTTTTCTTATTAAGGAGTGTGAAAATCCTTTGAGCGATCCTTTTTCCTTTTATGTAGTTTGCCTACGATGTTAGGAGACAATGGTTAATCTAGTGTAGGAGGACCTACTCCCACTATTTTGAATGTGTCAAGAGGAGGTATAGTGGCCTCTCCCTACCACCATTTAGTGGGACAGTCCCTCCCATTAATGTACCTCAGACATCAAGTGTCCCTACTTGGGGGAAGCCACCGTTCCACCCCAATATTCCTCCCCAAGATCTACCTACCTTTAGTATGCTTACTGTGAGCACACATTTTCCTACTACTAGATTCTCTTTCGATAGGGGGAAAAACCATGGATTCAATATTGGTGGTGGGTCTACAGTTGTTTCTATCATATCCATTGGTATCTTGGTTATCCTGAATACAAGTTTTCCTTTCGCTTGGAAATTCCATCCCAATCATCGCCTTTTAGCCAACACTACTCATGTTTTTGGGGGTAACAATGTCCTTGGGGGCAGTGGGGTTGGTGGTAATATAGCTCATAGTAGGCCACAAGGCCCTTCCTTTATGCATCATAACTCATTTGTCAACATTAGGTTACCATTTTTGGTGACCTTGAATTTTCCTGATGTTCAATTGCAAACTCGCCACTAGTTATATAACCTGCAAATAGTTGCAATGGATATTATTATTTTTTATTATAATATATATGATTAGTAGGTGGGACCCCCTAGAAGAGAAAATTAATGAAGTTTTATTTTCAATTATTCCTAAAGCCACAACATATACATGTTTACTTGGTTGAAAGAACAATCAAATGTATATTAATACATGTAACACATCAATATTTTCATGTCTTTACGTGATGGCAAAAAAAACTATGAAGTAAAAATGAAAGACCTACTCTATTACTTGGTTGCATGCAAAGTTAAGATTAGGTGCATAAGTGTAAAAAAGGGTTGTTTATATGACATGTACACATTCTATAAGGTCTTCTTTCACTATGATTTATCATGTCCAAAACTTGAGGCACTTAAGTTTATACAACAAGAAGTTATATATATAAATATATATATGTGTGTGTGTGTGTGTGTGTGTGTGTGTGTGTGTGTGTGTGTTGGGGGGTCAAAGAATTTGTTCAAGTTTCGTATAATATTTGGTTATATAAATTTTGGAGTTCGTAAACATGGTATTAAGTTTGGAAATATAGATCATTAGAGCCTTGCGTTGTATGGAATATGGCATAAAATGGATACATGGAAACAAACATATATTGTATGTCGTATGGAATATGGCATAAAATGGATACATGGCAACAAACATTTTTTTCCAAAAAAAATTAGCTCGAATTTATATTGCTAATAAATTCATTTACACATGAGGACTATAGACAGTTTGGACAGAGTGCTCTTGCCAAAGCGGATCCAGACCTACATAGCACCGCAAGTGAGTAGGCATTCCATACTTGAGCATGAGAGACAAATTACAAGAGGTCGATGACTGCCCACCCACGACCAAGATCAAGTCCAGATGAATTCAGTGCTTCTGAATGGTGCTTTTGAATGACAACATCATTCAAAAAGATTTAAAGAGGTAATGGAGCTCTCGATCCCATTATCACAGTGATAGATCGAGAGCCTTCCAGCCACCTCGGATAGGGCCCTCTTGGATAGTGCATCAACAACCCTATTATGAGTACGAGAAACATGAAGAAAATAGATATTGGAGAAGCGCTGAATTAGATCTCTCGTTTTTTGCATCCAGCCTGCCAAATGTATGGAGTTGAGCCTGCACTTGTTTGAAATCCAGTCAAGTATCACTCTCGAGTCACCCTGGACGTGGAGATCATCGAGAGACCAGCGAGCAGCAAGAGTGAGCGTAGTCCATAATCCCAAAAGCTTTGCTTTTGTATTTGTGCCAGAGCCACAATTTATGAACCAGCTTGTGATTCTGGACTGATGTGACTTGAAAAATCCTCCAGCACCGCAACTGGAGCCATTAGACAAAGCAACTCCATCGAAAAAGGCTATAGAGTGACCCTCGGCCAAGTCAATGGTCATAGAACGGTGTGGGTGGTCGCTGACCGTGGTCGATTGCCAGTTGAACGAGGCCAGTATCTTGAAGAACACCCTTGGCAAAGAAGGCCTGGCATCCTCGAAAAGTACTCTGTTTCTCTCCATCCAGATTTGCCAGCAGTAATGGATCACCAGGCAAGGCGGGCCCGAATAACTGGTGAGCAAACGAGAGAAGCTATCCGTGATGGAGGAGCCACTCTAGGATGACTGAAGATTAAAATGCTCAACAAACATATATTGTATGTCGTATGGAATATGGCATACAATGGATACGTGGCAACAAACATATATTATATTGCATATGATTAATGGTTATTTCGAGCTTCAAGTTACAATGATGTGTTGTATGATATAATTTATAGGCAACAATATTAAAATCCATATAACATGTGGTATATATAAGCTTTGGGTCAATGATATGTTGTTTAGATTTCATTGTGGTATATATAAGCTTTGGGTCAATGATATGTTGTTTAGATTTTATTCAAGCTTTGGTATATGTTATACGTTGGGTGAACAAATTCACCCAACATATATGAATGGATTGTGTTTAGTATATACTATAAATGTGGTTTAATGACGTATAAATTCTAGTTGTTGATATGGGACACCATTTAATGGTTATGATGATATAATATTATTGAACACAGTTACCAACTTAACGAGAATTTTACAAAGTTTTCGGTTTTTTTTTGTCACATTTTTTACCTTGTTTTGAAAAGTTGTGCTACCAGTAGCACTCCCCTCCCTTTTTAGGTTGTTTTTTGATATTTTAAATCTTCTTATACATAATGTATCCACATTATTTTTTACGATGGTTAAAATTTAGACCCGTCACGTTAACGACATATGTCATTGTGGATGAAGACTTTCAAATTACCCTCGAATAAAAAAGTGATGCTACAAGTAACACTTTTTTTTTTTGGAGTTGAAATAATAACCTAATTGAAATCGTACCCTCGACAACTGGTACCTTCGTCCATAAACAACTCAAAATCGGCTCCTATTTTTTATTTTTTAAAATTTACATTAAATAAATAAATAAATTGGACAAAAATAAAACTTTGCAAGTTAGTTTAAAAAAAAAATACCCATTTTAAAAACAAAAAATCTAACCCAATGCTTTTTTTTTTTGGAAAATTAAAAACTAAAAAAAACCAATAAAAATAA
>ML783252.1:25139-51799 GCA_009831015.1 Picea engelmannii | reverse complement strand
TTAAAAAAATAATAATTTGTGAAGATTTTCTCCTTTCTCTTTATTTATTGTTTAATGTAAATTAAAAAAAAAAGTTAGTAAATAAATTTTTAAGTGACCATTTAGGATCCAATTTTGGGTTTTTTATTTGCATAGAGATATGTTGTCAAGGTCACAATTTCAATTAGGTCGTAATTAGCTATAATTTTAATGTTTAGAAAAAAAACATTTTGTTTTAGGTAACATCATTTTTTTTATTTAGGTGTTGATTTTAATGTTTTTTTGAGCTACTGTATGAGTTTTGAAGGCCACGCTTGGAAATTGTTGTAATTTTGAACCCATTAGAAAAAATGGTGCTACTAGTAGCACCACTTTTTTTATTTGGATGTTGATTTTAAGGTTTTTCTGAGCTACTGTATGCATTTTGGAGGCCATGCTTGAAAAATGTTGTAATTTTGACCTCGTTAGAAAAATAGTGCTACCGGTAGCACCACTTTTTTATTTGGGGATTGATTTTCATGTTTTTAATGCAAAAATATGGGTTTTAAGGGCTAGAGTTCTCGTTTTGAGGTCATATTTCTCGTTAAGTCGATAAATTTGTTTTTGATGTGATACACATGGATATGGCACATGGTTCTCCTACATACTTGGCACTCATTCTTATTTTTGGTTGGATGTCACGACACTCGTCGGAAAGTGGAAATATGACATGGCATGGGTTTCAACAACATGTGGATTTGGGTTAACGTGAGGCTATCCATGCATTCAATTCACAAGGACGTGGGCATTAACCCATCACCTTGCATATACTACCCTCATTTTGAATTTCGACATATTATTTTTCATTGCTCTTGGGAGAAGTTACAATCCGAACCTGGTAAGAAAGCTCGATCCTGGTGGTTTGATAACTATTTGAAACTATTTTTGTAAAGGATTTAAAGCACTTGGTTATAGGTAAGCAAAATGCCAGCTTGTTTATCCATCAAATATATATTTTCTTTGCAATTATAATTTATGGTGGCTCTGTTTGGACTGGTTTTGAGTATACTTCTTTCCATTGTTCTCTCATTATGTTGAAGAATTTTGAAATAAAGCTCTGTAGCCAATAAATTTTACATTCATTCACTCATTTCCCATCTTTTTTGTTGCAATTCATCAATTTTGTTTATTGTGGAAACAACCTAGTAAAGTTTATATGGAAAATTACCCGGGTTCAACTTATCTTGGTGTTATTTTGGTTTCCCACAATTATAGTTTTACAAGTGACATTTTGGTTGAATACTCAATTTTTTCTTAGTTGTTTGTTGACTAGGGATGAGTAATTGAAGTAAATTTTCTTGGGTTAGATGTAGTATATTTTTCAGAAGGTTAAAACCCATAAAGTCCGATGATTTATCAATTAATTCTTTGTTAATATGCCTTATGCATTTTGATAATATTTTGTCAACTATGGGTTTGAATCTACATGCAATTTTTTTTTCCAAGCTAAAGGTTGGGTTTGAAACCTCAACCTGATAGTCTTAAAACAAAATCATTTTCACTGAAGTTTTGAATGTATGGTTGATAAAGGCTTAAGTTGTTGAATAATATTTAATTGATTTTGAGTTATGGATATGGAATTTTAAATGTTCGAGCTAAACTTAAATATATTCATTCTAGACTCTACCATTTGATTGCCTGCTTATAGTCTCATAGACTTTGAATTCAAAGTTGCATATGTTCATAACGGGTCTTCTCTTTTCCAAGTCTGAAGTCGGATTTGAAAACTACAACTAAATAACCTTATTATGAACGTGCTCTCACCTGAGTTTTGAACCCACGATGATATAATACATTCCTTCGTTGGTTTCAAAGGCATGCAATGTAGATGATGGGTTTGACTTATGTTTGATGGGTTGGAAATCTATGTTCGTATAATGAGATTTTGTACAGGGTTAATGGTTTGATTATGATGCCGGGTTTGAAAGTGTTGGTACCCTCATGCATGGTTTTGAATTCAAAGAGACTCTAATTATTTGTTGGGTTGGTTTTGATATTATAAAAAAATGGTTATATGATGATGGATTCAAAATAACTTCAGATACATAAAACTTGAACTATAGGTTCTGTTATTGAACATTTTTTACAAATGTTACTCATCATAAATATATTATATGATTAGAACCTCTTAAAACAATTAATATACAAGTAAGATTTGATATGCAAATGCATTATCTTGACGATAATAATATTAATGCAGAGATTGTTAATTGGGAATTATTCAAAGACTATGATTAATTATAGTCAAGGATATGAAATACAAGAAATAATTTTACTTGTTTTTTCTATATATACATGAACAAATCCCCTCATTATATTACTTTCCAGGAATTATTCCACGAAGTCCCAAACCATTTATCATTTAATGTCATATATTTTCCCCCAGTGATATAAATAGAAAGTGATTTTAAAACAAGAGTTTGAGGGAAAATTGGCATATACAGTTTGTTTGATAGTTACTTGGCATGAATTCGAAAATATAGTGAACATAAATTTGTGAGTTAAGTATATATTTAAAGTGAATGAGTTTCAAGCAGAATAATGAATTGAGAACATTATCTCCATTCTTATAATTCATTTCACTTTTCATAAATTACAAATCCTTTCACCTATCCCTAATCATCTTATTTCCTTTTTCATTTCATTTCCTATGTTCATAAGTTAATGATGGAATTCATGAACAATTTAAAAGATGTGTGAAGAATATGTGTTGGCAGTTTGCATATATGGTTTGAAGCTTGGTTGGTATAATGAATAACGATTGTGGAAAGAGTATGGAAAAACTAATTATATATGGAATATGAACATGTATCATACATTCCTACCATTTGATTTTATTTTATGTACATTACAAACCCCTTCATCTCTCCCAAATTTATTATTTATCCCATGTTCTAAGTAATTATTAGTTTCTGGAGATACAAGCAATGCATAGTTTTGCAAAAGATGTATATATGCAAAGGATATTGTAGAATTATTCTTTGAATGTCCCTCTTTTCCTTTAATTTCCCTTTACTGCTTGCATGCTTGATTGCTGGTTAAGCCAGAGCCATCATTAAATTATATACTATGCAAGATAATATTTTATTTTTTACTAGCTGTAAGTTGTATATACTAACTTAGTCTTTATGATCATCTAGATGAGTTTCTTCATCAGAGGAAGTTATAACAAAGGAAACCGAGATAACAAGGGAAATACAAGAAAGTGAGCAGAGGAGGACAACCTCCCATAAAAAATATAATTTTCGAATTTTATGATGATACTTTGATTGTTGGACATAGTTACGTTTATATTTTTTGGGACAACAGATGGATTGATTCATTTTTGGCATATTTATGATGATTTGGGAGACACAAGTGCATTTATGGCATGTCTATTTTTGGGTTGTTGGATGTGCATGTATTTATAATGATGAGATGGCATGATATGCATATTAAAATCATGGAGGAACAAGGGAATATTGAAAATTAAACAAATAAGAGATGTGTATGGGGTCCCCACCTATTAATTATTATTCATTATTATCCTTTATCATTATTTAATAAAGTTGATCTAGTTAATTAAAATTATTTAGCCTTCTAACTAAAATGTATTTGAACCACTTGAACTGCCTCATTGAAGAATAAAAAGAGAAGGCAAGGAAGGACAAGGCATGAGAGAATAGAGAGACAATTTTGATAAAGGTTTGCTCTTGCTCTAAATTAAGATTTCATTCATTTATGAATTACATGAGAGTTGAATCCTCTTGTTGACAATAGGGTTATACTGAAGGTGGCAAGAAGAAGTACTAAGAAGCATATATATATTTGACATGCTTCAAAAGGTCATTTATTGATCTAGGAGGATCTTCACAGTTGACACATTTTCACTTGGATTCAAATACTGCCAACATTGTCCAGTCAACAAAGAACTCACACTAAGCTTTCTGATGCATTTTGAATGAAGTCAATTGGAATTCACATGCTAGAGATATGTCTTGTTGATATTTAGGGGGAAAATGGCATTTGTAAAATGTTTAATACATGAGATATGGTTCTCATAATTATGTATTTTTCATTATTTAAAAGGGATTATTTTGGTGCAAAGCCATGTTGGCTTTCAATCCCTAGTCTCAAGGAGAGTCCTAAGGAGAGTTGAGATCTTCATGGATGGTTGAGATATATTCTCAAACCAATCCCTTGAGATATGCCAAGATCCTAATTTAGGGGATCTTGAGAGATATTATCTCCATGAAAATCTTGATGTGGTTGAGATGGAGATGTTATATAAACCCTTCTTCGGAGTCAAGAAGAGAGGGAGAGAAAGAAAAGAGCTTGTGGAAATCTTATTGAGAGATTATTGATTCAAAGGATATCTTTGTAAAGGAGAAACATGTTGTAGGCTTGTTTATATAGCCCTTTTGAAGCAGATTCAATAAAGCAGATTCAAGGGATTCATGAATCCAGAGACGTAGCCAAGGGGTCTGGTGAACTCTGTTATCATATTGTTGTCAATGTTGTATGTGTGATTTTGATGCATTCTCACTTGGTTAGGTAGTGTTTTTATTTATAAACATACACAATAGTTTGAAAATTTTATGTGATTATTTACTTAATGAAGCATGGTTAATTAATCAAATTTCCCTTATTCACATGCAAATTTTGTCAGTAAAAAATCTTATTTTGAAAATTTGGATGTAAGAAGATTCTCACCAAATTTTCGGATCAAGTGGTATCAGAGCTGGTTTGACCAGTTTTGCATATTGTGAATATCACCATGGGAAAAGGAGCGAAGAAAGAAAAAAGACTCCAAGAATTAGAAGAGATATATCACATCATTCAAGTCGAAAATGCAGAGTTGAAGAGACTTTTGCAAGTTGCAGAAGAAGAGAAGCAAGAGCTTCAAGAGAGGTCCCAGCTTCATGGAGAATTCCTTAATGAAATTATTGAACAATTGCAACTTGAATTGCAAACCAAGGATGATCTCTTGGCTAAGTTGCAACATGGTGAACGAATGGAAGACAAAGAGCCTTATGTCATGGATGCACAAACTCACACCAAGGTATGTGATGTTTCTTCATGTTCAATGTTTTCTCAGTATGAAACTAACGTGGGCATGAAGCTCCTCATGAAGATATGATACAAAGGAGGTGGACTTGGCACTAATGGCCAAGGAGTCACTCATCCATTGGAGGTGGTACAAAGACCATGATTTTCTGTTTTGGGATACGGTCAAGAGGATATTGGAGAATGATCAAAGGTTGCTGAAGCAAAAACCATCTCTTCACCATCAGATTCTATGAAAGGAATCAAGCCATCCTGTCCTCATCAGAGCAAGAGCCACTCAGGAAAGTATAAAGTACATTTCAATTCTTTTCTCACATATAAGAAAAATGATTATGGTCATAGGTCTTTTAACCATGATGTAGCCAAGGATCACATGAAGAAAGTTTGGGTCAAGAAGACAGATGTGTCCACGGGAAGTGAGACAAAGAAATAACCACACCTTCCAATTCCTTCTGTTAGGAATGCATAGTTGAATGGAAAGCGAATGCATTTTTGTAGTTACTGTAAAATCAATGGCCATTGGGAGAAGAAGTGTTGGAAGTTACATCCCGAAATTCTCCACAAACCAAGCAACAGGCAGATTGTGAAAGAGCCCATGAAGAAGGAGACTACTTCAACCATTATAAAAGCACGATTACAGGAAGAAAGTGCTTGGTGTCAGTTGGGTAAGTAGTTGATGATATTTCTGCAAACTATAATTCTGATGTTTTCCAAGTTTCCAATTTACATGGGGACATATATCCTCCTTAATGAAGAAAATGGTCAAAAATTTTATGTCTCAAATTTTGGAACTAACTATGCTAAATCGAAGAGATCTTCGAGACGATTCCAAAGGCACTTGAATCACGTGAGTCTAGATGGAAAAATTTTGTTTGTTTGGAACAAAAGGAAGTAAAATATGGCCTCAGATTCATGTCGTGGCAGGTAGTCAACTAGTTCAAAGGGAGACTGGAGGAAGGATCAATAGATCGTGATTGTCTCACCGATATGATATGAATGGACCTCTATGTGTGGCTGCGACATTCTTGTCGAGCCCGAGTGGCCTAAGAAGGTCAATCCCTACATAATATGGATAGTGATTGAATGCAGGGAAGAGAGTGTTATATCTATAAATTTGTTTGGATTCAAGAGGACAGTAGTGGGTCACATAATCCACAATTTGTCGTTGATGGTTTTCAAAATCTTACATTTCTGGAGAGATTCAATGCGTCTCGATTTCTCTTGCCTGGCTCCATACCGGTATGGATTGGCCAACTCAGTGCATTAAGGGTTTTGGATCTCAGCTCAACATATGTTAATGGTGGTCTTCCTTGTTCACTTGGTAATTTGTCCAATCTAAGCGTGCTAATGCTGTCGCAGAACAATATCACAGGACCCATTCCTTCAATGCTTGGGCAACTATCCATCTTGACAACTCTAAATTTTTCATCAAATAATTTGACCGGACAGATACCCAGTAGTTTATCTAATTTGGAAAATCCGACTCTTCTCAATGTTTCTACAAATAAGTTGCAAGGTCCAATTCCTGACACAGTTGGAGGTCTGTCAAATATGACACAGTTGAAGCTAGACAAAAACAAATTCAATGGTTCCATTCCCAGACAGTTGGGTGATCTCTCTTTGTTGAAGAACCTTGATCTGGGTTCCAATGATCTCTCTGGTCCTATTCCAAAGGAACTTAGGAGACTTGCCAATCTGAGTAATTTGGTTCTTGCAAACAATTTTCTCAGTGGTGTTATTCCTGATGACATTTTCAAATGTATTGAACTCCGAGCACTTGATTTGGCTCATAACAGTTTGTCCGGAAATTTGCCTACATCTATTTGGGAGGTGAATGCAACAACTTCCATTCACCCTTACAAGATGCTTTCTTGGCAGAAGGAGGCCCTGGCCAACAAGCAGTCTTAATTGACAGGTCAGAGCTAAGTGATGTTTTCATCTTGAGGTCTTCCTTGGGGTTGAGTGGCGTGATAACTGGTCTAGCATAGGAAACGGATTTGCAGGCATGGTAGTCGATATTTTGAGAATGCATGTCATGAAAAATCCAAAGTTATTTATAGTTTAATCATGCATACGACTCCACAGGCGCCATGTTGAGCGTGCCAATTACAAAAGGAGAATTTGCATGGATGTTGACCTGCCATCAACATAAAACAGATTTCGAGGGGCAGAAAATCTATGGAAAGGATAAAGTCTATGCATGAGGGCTATGGGTTCAAAAATTTGGAAATTTTGTTGCCTCAATCATGGAGGTCATGATTTTGAAATTTGTGGCACTCAAACTGAAGCCAATGAATATTGTCAAGAAAACCTCTCGTGCTGGATGTTATCAGGCAAGCAGAGGAGCTCTTAATTTAAGACAGGTCTCGATATAAGGATTATTTTCCCATAGTTGGTCTTGTAGATTTTAACAAACTAAGTGCGATGCTGATTCTTGGTGATGGAAGTCCTTCTATTAGGGAGTAAAGGGTTTCCACTGCACAATGCTTATCTGGAATAGGTTCACTCAGGGTTGGAGCTGAGTTTCTGTCAAAGCATTATAGCTAACGCATCATTTATATTCCAGTACCCACATGGGGTAACTGTCCCAAGATATTTAATCTTGGAGGATTGAGTGTGGAGACATATCACTATTATGATCCTAGAACATGCAGGCTTGATTATGAAGGTATGCTTGAAGATCTACATGCATCTCCTCCTAGAGCTATAGTGCTTCTTCATGCATGTGCACATAATCCTACTGGTGTAGATTCTACACAAGATCAATGGGAAGGAATTCAACAATTAATTATATTAAAAGGTCTGTTGCCATTTTTTTTGATAATGCTTATTAGGGATTTACTAGTGGAAGCCTTGATGCAGATGCATACTCTATTCGTATGTTTATAGGAGATGGTGGTGAATGACTTATTACTTAGACTTATGAAAATAATATGGGGCTGAATGGGGAGCGTGTGCGTTCTCTTAGTATTGTTTGCAGGAGTGCAACAATGGAAACTAGAGTTGAAATTCAGTTGAAATTGGTTATTCGACCAATGTACTCAAGCCCCCCTATTCACGGTTCTTTGATTATGGAAACGATTCTCAGTGACAAGAATCTTTATTAAAATTGGACTATTGAATTGAAAAACATGGAAGACCACATTATTAGTATGCACCATCATCTTTATGATGCTCTGAAGGCTCGTGGAACCCCTGGAAACTGAAGCCAAATATTTTGGATGCCCTCTTCTTTTATCGATGGAAGATATCATGTATATGAGTTTGAGTTCTTATATATCCCAAAAGACTTGCAGTCAATCTTCAAAGAGAGATAATTCACAGATTTCGAGGTACTGGTCTCGATGGAGTTCATTGGATTCGTTCCAAGCCGCAGTTATGACATCGGGCTTTGAACTAAAATTTCAGTAGTAGATTCCTCCATGGAATCACAGTTGTTCGGGCATTGTTGTTGGAATTGATTTCCACTGAAGATGAGTATCCTGATAAGCACACAGGTCTGAAGGTACTGTATGTATTCTCCCTCCACGAGATCAGTGTGACGAAAAAGCGAAGTTGGAGGACAGTGATAACATGTAGACAGAGAAAACATATAGTTTCTTTGTAGGCCACGATAGAGAAGAAGGAGGCCGAGATGTCTGATATCGTGAGCCATGGATCAAATATATTGTTGGGATATTTAACAACTCTGTACACATGCATGTAGACTGCATATATCATTTTGGACACTAGAATGACAATCATTGCACCTGCAAGAGTTTTAATCATGGCAGGGCCACTTTTCATCTTTGAACCTATCAAAGGCCTTCATCAACATGGGCGTATTTCTATCACCAAAATCATTGTGGTGAGTTTGATAAAGTCCTTTGATCATCTAAAAACATCCACTAAAATGGTGAAGGGATGTATGGTCACTATAAGTGCACTAACCCTTTAATTTTTTGGCAATTGACCATTTTGTTTATAGAGCAAGCCATTGATACATGGTTTGGGAGTTGGGAATTTGAAGTGCACATATTTTGTAATGGGGGTTTGCACCACTAGTGCATATATTATTTCACATTTTTTAATGGGTAGATAGGACCATAGGGTTTTGCCTAATTTGTGCACCTTTTGGTATATCAAAGTGCCTTGCAAAACCAATGAATATGAAGCATTGTAATGACTGCTTAGCCACTCTTGAGTGAGGAGAGTGAGAGGCGTTATTGTTGCGCCTTAAGCCTTCATTGGATTCTTTGTAATCATGATGTAAACAATGGGTTGAGGCGATTTGCCTACGCCATTTTGGCGATTCAATGTAAACTTGACCAAGAGTGTAGTTATAAACTCTTGGAAAGTAAGGATACTCCAAATATTAAATTACAAGTCATCAGCTACAGGTTACAAATTTATGCAGATGTGGGCTTTGACATTTCATCTTTGAAGAACAAGAGGCAAAGGAGATAGGGAATGTGCCTTTCAGAACATTTGATTGGCAACAATTGCAAGTGTTTGAGTTACATTATGATTCTGGAGTACAGGGAATGAAGACATTTGCATGCAGTTGATGATGGATTGCAGGTCAAAGTTGATACTTTTGAAGGTCCAATTTTTTTTCTCTGTGGGGAGGTGTGATCCAGGAGGATTTTCACAGTCGACACATTTTCAGTCAGCTTCAAATGTTGCCAACATTGTCCAGTCAACAAAGATCTCACACTAAGCTTTCCGATGCATTTCGAATGAAGTCAATTGGACTTCACATGCTATATATATGTCTTGTTGATATTTATGGGCAAAATGAAATTTGTAAAATGTTTAATACATGAGATATGGTTCTCATAATTATGTATTTTTCATCATTTAAAAGGGATTATTTTGGTGCAAAGCCATGTTGGATTTCAATCCCTAGTATCAAGGAGAGTCCTAAGGAGAGTTGAGATCTTCATGGATGGTTGAGAGATATTCTCAAACCAATCCCTTGAGATATGCCAAGATCCTAATTTAGGGGATCTTGAGAGATATTATCTCCATGAAAATCTTGATGTGGTTGAGATGGAGATGTTATATCAACCCTTCTTGGGGGTCAAGAAGAGAGGGAGAGAAAGAAAAGATCTTGTTTGGAAATATTATTGAGATCTTATTGGTTCAGAGGATGTCTTTGTAAATGAGAAACATGTTGTAGGCTTGTTTATGTAGCCCTTTTGAAGCAGAATCAATAAAGCAGATTCATGGGAGTCATGGATCTAGAGACGTAGCCAGGGGGTCTGGTGAACTCCGTTCTCATATTTGTGTCAATGTTGTATGTGTGATTTTTATGCATTCTCACTTGGTTAAGTAGAGTTTTTATTTATAAACATACACAACAGTTTGACAATTTTATGTGATTATTTAGTTAATGAAGCATGGTTAATTAATCAAATTTCCCTTATTCACATGCAACTTTTGTCAGTAAAATATCTTATTTTGAAAATTTGGATGTAAGAAGATTCTCACCAAAATTTTGGATCATTTATTTGTCTCGATAGTCTGTTAATTTTAATTTGATTTATGAATTAGTTTTCAATGCTGATTATAATTATTTTGGAGAGTTAAGACAATGATGCATTTGTGGCTTGGTTGATCTAGTATTTTTCTGGTCTTGGTATTTTCTTTGAAGACATCAGTTGTCTTTGTGTGATGTAAAATTCCACCATATACTTCTAAGTCTAACTTTGGTCCTTACCCTATCAGGGGTTTGCAAATAAATATTTTGGCTATAATTTGGAACGGAAATCAATAAATTCATCTCATGATTTTGGTCTCACTTTTGGATCTATTGGATAATGATATTTCAGATTTGTTTTCTTTAAATTGTCTATTTTAATTTGTTTGTAATCATATTCAAATACTTTTTCTATTTTATTTTATTGAAGCATATAACTTTTAAAAATAACATCAGACCCAAGTACTTATTGCTTGAGGGCTTGTTGACCTTTTTGACTAGGCTATAAACATAGGGTGATAATCCTGCCTATCTCACCTTAGCCTTGTGAGATTAAAAAATGTTGGTATAAGGAATTCCATTCCTTTTCATCAACACCTGAATTATCATGCTTGAAAAAAAACCCCATACACCATCACCCAATATGAATGGTTATTCTTACCAAATTACCCTCAAATATTCTCAAGTTTGACGAGAGGTCGAGAGAAGACCCTTTTACACATGTAATGGATTTTCAGTTATGGTGTTTATACAATTCTCCTTGGTAGAAGATAAAATTTGATTGCATCTTTTCCAATGCACCCTGATAGGAAACACAACCAAATGGTACATTGAGTTTCCCTGTGCTTCTTTCCATTATGTTTCATTGTTGGCTATGGCCTTTTTCGTGCATTTCCAACTAACTATATGTTATGAAACCAAAACTAAAGTCTTGACATCACTGCATCAGATTACCTCCATGAATATTTGTTATTACATTCATGAATGGTGGTAGAGGTGTAGGCTCATCAGAGCCAAAATTCCATATCAATTTGTGGAACACTAGTTTATGAAGTCCTTATTGCCCAATATGGCCAAATATGTCATGATGTCAAAATCACTCACTAAAGAGAAAGTTATTCTGCATGCTCAACATATAGACTTGATTTATTCGTATATGAACACTTTGTATAAGTTGATACCTCATGCCCCTTGACCATCAACAGATCCGCTAAAACCTACTCCGAGATCACACACTAATGGTGTGATTGGTTGCAACATTACTTATGCTTTTTTTGGTCAATGATTAGACCAAATCGGATAGATGTCCCTATGTCATAATCCACCTGCAATTGTGCCAAATTTGAAAAAATGCCTCAATCCCTACCCAAAACTTCGATGTCCATTTGGTTCAATCCAAAAATCAGAGAAATAAATAATAATTTGGTGATAAAAAGAATAATAACAAAAAGAAAAAATTATAATCCTAGGCAAGAAACTATTCCCAATCCTAAAATTGTCATGGGGGACACTAAAGAGAAGAAGAAACTCAAATTTCCTTGCAAGATTTTTAATGGAGATCATCTTACCCACCGGTGTCCTCAAATGGATGAGATTCATAGGTATATGGCCCAATAGGGAGCCCAATAACAACCCATCGTCTTAATGAATCCCTTTCCTCCACAATAGAAACAAATAGTTTTTACTAACCCCGTGCCTCTGCAAGGGGTAAAATAGGGAAATCCCTGATAACGAGAAATATGTTGAATTGAAATGTTTAGATGTGCGAGCAAGATGTTCACATACACACTTGAGCTCATAATTATGGAATTTTTTAGAGTGGACCTACTGCAAAGGATCATTTTTCATTTCATCTAGGTGGCTCTCTACACGTACAGAATCCATCCAATGACATAGCGCCTCAGCCCCCAAAAGGTGTCTTATCAAGGTTTGCACACAAATATAATGCCTGAGTTGCTCATAATTACAATATTGTTGGATATTCAGCTCAAGTACTATGCAACATGTCTACATTATAAGTCCTTTAGAGTTTCCTAGTGCATCACAAAATACTGTTGACCAGTATTGGTGGCATTGATCCCTCATATACTCATTTGATTAATTTTGACCTTGACCAGGTTGGGCCTAGGCTTGCCCACTAGATTGTGTTTCAACTCCAAATGTCATCACATGGAATGGACATCTTTTGATTTTTCATCGATGAAGGAGCCTCTTCTTGTGTCATGTATTTATCCTATTGGAGAGCTTTAGGTTCTCTAGAGCTCATCTGGTTGACCACTATGTTGAAATCATTTTATGGTCATGCATTTAAATCTCATGGAATCATCATTTCTTTTCCTATCAAGTTAGGTGGTAAGAATATTTTTATTGAATTTTAAGTCATTAAAATTCTCCAGGATTACAATATTCTATTAGGGTGCAGATGGTCTTACACGATGACGAAAGTTGTGTATTTGGTATTATAAGTGATTCACTTTCCTCACCAAGGTAAAGTGGTTATTATTGACCAAGTATCTTACTACACGCCTGACTTCAGAGTTAACACTAAAAAAAACATTCCATTCATCGGTGATTCCAAGGCCAAATTTGACAGTATTGGTGCTGGAATTTTCAAATATTCATCTCTTATGGATACTTTTACCCTCCCTTCACCATTCTATTTTGTAGACTCGTCCCCTACCTGTATGATATCATCTAGCACTAAAATTTCACAAGACTTGTCCTTGGTTTCACTTTTGGTCGTCGACCCTGTTCCTTTGCACTTGGTTTACTTTAACTCTTTCATCATCGACTAGGGCCCTAGGTGGTGCCCCATCCCATGACCTCCATAGATCCTGATCAAAATATTCATCCTAGTGTGGAGTATGATCAATTTACTTTGCTCATATGGGAATTCAACCCTCCTAGTCTCTTAACTTCTTGGATGTTATGATACCTTTTGATGAGTCTATCTTAGAAGCTATGAATGAGTCCAAATGACCATGTGAAGACATGAATCATGAATAATTTTTCTTCCTAAACTAGAAAAAATAGAGGTTGGCACTCAAAGCCTCGTTTCACTTGGAGATATTGAATGGCATCAATGCCCCATCCTAACACACGATGTTCATGTGGAGGAAAATTTGGAGAACATTTAAAAGAAAATACCCATCGACATCTCTCTGAAACCTAATATAGTCGAAAACATACTTATTAGTGTATATTATTCTCCTAACAAAATCAAAATTTATACTGCATTTTTCAAAGATTTTCATGACATTTTTCTCTTGGTCATACAAGGAAATGTTAGGCATTGATCCCCATATTGTTTAGCATTAAATAAAAACTTATGACGATGTTAAGTTTGTTCGGTAGAAGATACCGTCAATTAATCCTAAGAAAGTAGTTGCTATCAAGGAAAAAGTTGAAAAATTGCTTCACACTGGTTTCATTTACTTGTTTTCCTTAACAAAATGGGTTTCCAACCCAATTCATGTTGATAAGGAACAAGGTAGCATACACATATGCATTTATTTCAGGGATCTTAATAAATATTGTCCAAAGGATAATTATCCTACCTCATTCACTGATAAGATTATTGATGAATGCATCGACGATGAAATTTTCTCTTTCATGGATGGTTTCTTTGACTATAATAAGATACAAATAAAATGGGAAGACCAACACAAAAATTGTTTTTATTTGTCCTTGGGGTACATTTCCCTATCACAAAATGTCGTTTTGTCTTAAAAATGTTGGAGCCACTTTCTAGTAGGCCATGTCATGTTCTTTTCTAGACATCAAACACATTATTGAAGAATATTTGGATGACTTAGTCACTTGGTCCAAGAGTTGGGTTGACCATCCAACTAACCTTCATGCTATATCCACTCGATGTCAGTATTATAAAATTCATTTGAATCTATATAAGTGTATCTTTTATTTGATATTTTAGAGGTTACTTGGTTTCATCATATCCAAGTACAAGATCATGGTTGATCCTTTTAAGGTTGAGGCAATAGTTCAATTACCTATTCCACATATCATTCGATAATTTCAAATTTTGTAGGGAAAGACAAACTTTCTAGGACGATTCATCATTCATTATGTGAAGATTTCCAAAGGTATCATGCGCCTTTTGAAAAAGGGTGTACCTTTCATATGGGATGACCAAGATCAATGCTCGTTTGATGCTTTGAAGAAATCCTTAGTGTTAGCCCCATTACTGAGTCCTCCAGACTACAATAAGGACCTTTTGCTATATCTTGCCACATCCAAATTCACGATTGGTATGGTGTTGATATAGGATGATATTTCACAACACGAACATGTGGTTTATTACCTTATTAACGGTCTTGTTGACCCCAAATTGTGTTATTCCCATGTTGAAAAGTTGGCTTTGGCAATAGTTCATGCTATCTATCATCTTAGACACTATATCCTTATTTGAAAAACTATTTTTCTAGCTAAATCCAACCCAATGCAACACATATTGACTAGACAAATCATTGGGGGGGGGGAATATTCCAAGTGGATAGTCATGTTGCAAGAGTTAGATTTAGGGTTTTCTATCTCAAAATCCAAGAAGTATTTGGATTTTTTTGAGTTGATCTCTGATCTTCCCCGCAACATTGATAAATATATGGTCAACAAGTCCTTTCTGAATGAATTTTTAGTACTCATTGACTCTTCCAGTCCCTGGTATGGAGATGTCCTAGTGTATCTTCAGATCCAATGGTTTAACCCTCACTTATTTTGTGACGAATGTTGGTGTATTCTCCACCAAGAAAAAAGTTATTTCAACATCATCGATACTTTTTTATTGTAAATTTGTAGACTTAATTTTGAATTGATGCCTACTCCATGTTGAAGTAGAGAGGGTCTTGAATGATATCCATGCTGGAGCATGTGGCAGTCATCTTTTTGGAATGGTTACACCTCAGAAAATTTTTCATACATGATACTTATGGCTGTCCATTTTCAAATATTGCATTCAGGCAGTCCAAAAGTGTCATCCTTGTCAAGTTGTAACACACCCAACCCCTAAATACCCTTTCTAGGGATGGGGCATCAAATTTTCGTGTTTCCTTGGTTCATTTTCGGTCCCTTACTAAGAAGAACCATCTTATTCTACTCCTCCAAAGTTTACATCTCCCCTTACATGCTTAAACCAACTAGCCTAGCGGGGTCCTCCTCGTGACCTCGGGCTGAAACCGAGAGCTAAGAGTCTACTTCACAAAGGTTTCGACGCTTCAAAACTCCCAGAATTTGGGAGTTCCAATGGTGTTGTCAAATTTCCCAGATCGTCGAACAACAAAGGAAATCAATGGGCCACGTCCTCTGCTGATAACCATCAACGGTCCACGTCCAGGGATTTGAAGCTCACTAAATCCTCTTACCGCAAATCCCCTGAAGGGCTAAGTCTCCGGACTCTCGGATCTGGTGCCACATGTCCTCTTCGACCAACGGTCGAGATTCACTTCGACACTCATGACTTTGAGAGTTTTCACACTTTGAAAACTCTTGGATAAACTTCCTCGGAGTACTAAGTCTCTGAACTATGGGATCTCTTACCACGTACCCACTCATCCAACAACTCTGGTTCAATGGAAAACACTTGTCAGGGGATGAGTAGGGGCCATGTGTCGCTCCACGATGCATTCCCGGTTAGTTGGGTAGTCGAGGGTGGGTCCTTTATATCAATGGATGGGAAGGATCCTGAAGGATCTAAGGGTCGAAGGTCCACGTCATTTCGACAGTTCAACATTTGGGTGTTCAACGTGTATCTCCCTACTTTCCTTTCGGACCACGTCGACTCTATCATCACGTGTACCTAGCATCTATGACCATGATTTACTCTAGCTTACAAATCTCCGAGGAAACTTATACATCCCTATACAACTGAATACCTAGACTCTCCAGATAACCATTGATTCAGGAGTTTTGGCGCTAGACCACTCCTATTCTCCTGAAGTAGAAATTCATCGAAGCGCTTAACGCTTCCCTTCCTATGTATGATCTAATGACTAAGAGCGATCCATAATAAATACCCAGATTGAAAACCCTCGTCGATTCATGACTTCGACCTTCAGTTATTTTCTAGGATTGTGGAGTCACAAGTATTGAAGCTGAAAGAGATAGCTCCTTTTGAACTAGTGAAGGGTTCCTAGGCCCTGGTCACATGGGTCCTTTGGGAATTCTTGGGGGCTAAGCGCAAATTACTTTTTGCATCAAAGGGGTTAAGGATCCATGCCTGAGCCCTCGGTCAGATGGGTGATTAGTCTAAAGGGAAACACCCTTCTCACACATAGATGAACTTTGACATTCCCGCTAAGGAGAATTCAAAGGATCAACATGACTTAGGAATTTTAGTTACTTCTATCCTGACCCTCATGCAGACTCACATCCCATGAATCTCTAACAACTAAACTGAGCTAAATGAAGATCATATAGCTATAATATTTTATAGAAACCAAAGAGCATTTCTAATAACTGTTCAAATACTGAAATACTTAATCATAAACACAAACATCTCATCATCATATCCAATATATTACAAAGAGTATGAAAATACTTATCAGAATTGGAAAATGTAAAGAAACTATTGAGAGGGGTGCATGTTTCCTCCTAACCATAGGCACAGTCACTCTTGACAGATTTAACACTGGCCACCCCTAAGTTATACCATGATTCTCTAAGAGAGATTCTTTCTCTTTGCTCCACGACAGTCAGGGACGAAGGTTACTCTCCTCCTCCCACATGATCTTGGAAATTGGTTTTCTTTATTCCAAGCAATGAGATCTGCATGATCACTTCCTCAATCACTCGTTATCCTTTTTTATCAGCTTGTAGCAAAATGTTGCCCTAGGCTTCTTATATCCAAAACAAGATTTCTTCTCTCAACTCCAGAGTCGAAGTATGTTCTCTTCTCTTCTCGAGAGAGTGTCTTTCTCTACTCTGCTATCTCACAGATCTATCTCTCTTCCCGAATTACCTCCTTTATTGCCTTCCTCAGTAAGGTTGCATGGGTCCGAATACTAATTCATGGTCAGGCCTAGAATCCCTATAGATGGGTACCTTGCCCCATCTCCTCATTAACTCTTGAGGATGGCCTTCCAACTACCGGCCTGACTGGTAATTCATTTCTTGGTCAACGAACTGTTGAGAAATTACACCCACTAGGTATTGGTCTGGTGAGGGTCATCTTGGTCCCCACTACCGAGGATCCACATTACTGAGGTGCCATATTGGCACAAGATCCCATCCTCAAGGAGCTTCTCCTAGGTATAACTTGGAGAAACAAAAGATCCCCTGTTTTGAACTCTCTAGAAGTCCTTTTCATGTCTGCATAGCTCTTTTGTCTATCTTAGGCTATCTTTAGATTTTGCCTCATCTGAATCACTTGTTGTTCCATGTACTTTAGCATATCTGGCCCAATTGTAACTTTTTCTACTGGGTTGTTCCCGCTGATTGGAATGTTGCATTGCCTTCCATAGAGGGCTTCAAAAGGGCTCATTTTTAATGATTCTTGATAGCCATTGTTGTAAGAAAATTATACCAGTGGTAGGTAGTTCTCCCACTTCTTGGGTTGATGAATTACATGCATCCTCAACATGTCTTCTAACACTTGGTTTACCCTCTTTGTCTTCCCATAAGTTTGAGAATGATAGGCTATACTAAGGAGCAATTTTGTTTCAAAACCAACAAACAGAGATTTCCAAAAGTTTGAAGTAAACTTTGTATCTCTGTTGGATTTATTTTCCTTAGGCATGCCATGTAGTTTGAATATCTCTTTCATGAAGATGCTGACAATATTTATTGCCTTGCAAGTTGACTTGACCAGTATTAAGTGAACAAACTTGCTCAGTTTGTCCACAACTACCATGATGACATCGTTATGTTTGGTTGATCTTGGTAATCCTATGATGAAATCCATGGAGATGGTTTCCCATTTCCATTCGGGAATTGGTAGGGGTTGCAACAACCCTATTGGGTGTTGATGTTATTTCTTGACTTGATGACATTCTAGACACTTAGCTAAGTGATCAACTATGTCCTTTTTCAGTTTGGGCCAATAGAATAGTTTTCTAGTGGTCGTGATCATTTTTTGATAACCAGGATACCAATATATGGTATTTTGTGTAGTTCATCCATTATGAACCTCTTCAAGTCATCACAATTTGGAATATATAATATTCCCTTGTAAGTCAGAAGGTCATCATTAATCATCTGATAACCTTCATACTTCATCCCTGTGGGCTATTTCTTTAGGTATGATGTCACAGTCTTGAAAAATGCATATGTTTCTTGTGCACTTTTGACCCTCTCTTTGATGTCTAATTCACTAGCTCTTACAAATGCCAAGTGTTCTACTTTCATACTTATACTAAGGGCATCAACCACCCTATTCTCCTTTCCTTTGATATGCTTGATTTCAAAATTAGACTCACTAAGGAGAGCCATCCACCTAGCTTGTCTCACATTGAGTTTTGGTTGGTCAAACAAATACCTCAATCCACTATGGTCTGTCATAAGTGAAAATATTCTACCTAAGAGGTAATGCCTCCACATTTTTAAAGCATGCACTATGGAAATCAATTCCATATCATGGGTCACATAATTGATTTCATGATCATTCAGTTTTCTGGACTCGTAGAAAATCACATGTCCTTCTTGGATAGGGACTCCTCCGAGCCCTTCCTTGCAGGCATCTGTACACACAAGGAAGTCTTTGTTTGGATCTGCAATCTTTAGTACA
The DNA here is from genome assembly GCA_009831015.1 of Picea engelmannii. Classification (NCBI taxonomy): domain Eukaryota; kingdom Viridiplantae; phylum Streptophyta; class Pinopsida; order Pinales; family Pinaceae; genus Picea; species Picea engelmannii. Next base: position 32,537 of record ML783252.1, on the reverse strand, counting down.
GGTGCATTGGTTAGAATTTATTTCCACTCTTGAAATATTTCTTCACATTTTGATGTCCAAATTAATTTAACCCCCTTTTTTTGAAGGGAGGTGATTGGGAAACCAATATTGGAGAATCCTTTTATGAATCTCCAATATCCCGCCAGATCCATAAAGGATCTGATATCATATACATCCTTTAGGGTAGGCCAATCCATGATGGATTTAATCTTGTCAGGATCAACTGCCACTCCTTCCTCAGAAATAACATGGCCTAAGTAATGGACTTGTTTCTGGAAAGAGTCACACTTACTAAGCTTAGAATAGAGCTGATGTTCTCTTAACACTTGGAGTACTAGTTGAGATGTTCTTCATGCTCTTCCCTATTCTTGGAATAGATTATGATATCATCAATGGAAACCAACACAAACCTATCCAAGAACTTTATGAATGCGTTATTCATTAAGCACATAAAAGTGGTTGGTGCATTGGTAAGCCCAAATGGCACCACCACAAATTCACAGTGACCATATCTTGTCCTAAAGGTTGTCTTGTGGATGTCTTCATATTTAATTCATACCTCATGGTATCCAGACCTCAAGTAAATCTTGGAGAATATGGTAGCACCCCTTAATTGGTAAAACAAGTCATCGATCCTTGGCAAGGGATACTTATTCTTGATGGTCATCTTATTGAGTTGTCTAGAATCTATGCACAATCTGAGTGTGCCATCTTTCTTTTTCACAAACAAGGCTTGTGCTCCCCATGGGGACACACTAGTCTGAATGTGGTCTTTGTCCCACATCTCCTTTAGCTGTAGTTTGAGCTCAACTAACTTTGGTGTACTCATTCTATAGGGTGTTCTAGAAATTGGCACTATTCCTGGTACAAGTTCTATTGAAAAGTCAATATCCCTTCTTGGAGGTAGGCCTGATACCTCTTCTAGGAATACATCTTTATATTCTCTTAGTATGGGATAGTCCTCTAGGATGGGTTTTTTATTCTCAACATGGTTTAGTACTTGTATTGCATACAAGGGACATCCCTTTCTGCAATACTTCTTCACTTGGAGGGATGATATTTGTCTCACTGAGACATGATTTTGAATCCCTTGTAGGGTTACCCTTCTTCCTTCTTCATTTTCACACTCCAAAGTTTTACTGTAACAATCCAACTTAGTTTTGTGGGAAGCCAACCAGTCCATGCCAATCAACAAGTCATAAGATCCTAGATGAAGTATATTTAGTTTTGCTTGGGTGGGCAACCCACTCATAACAAATTGGCATGTTGGTATGACCTCTGATACATTTCTTTTGGTTCCAGTGGCTAGTTGTACCAGCCATGATTTAACATGTTTAACTTGTTGCAATTTACATTTCTCAACATTTTGAGGGGCAACATAACTCAAATTAGAACCAGGGTCAATTAAAATGGAAACAAGATGGTTGGAAACTGTACCTTCCATCTCCACCATTGAATCTTGGTGGTCAACTTGTCTATTATCCAAGGCTGCATAAATTTGTGGCAGGATCCTAGCCACATCGTTGACTGTGGTAGCCTCTTGGATGTTGTAGACCCTCCCATTTTTCTATTTCATGTGTGAACAGTCCCACAACATATGTTCCTCTCCAAAACCTCAACATTTCAAGGGTTCTCTCTTCGTGTTATCAGTCTTACTTGGAGCTGCTCTTAATGGTTTATTTCCACTATGGGATAGAAAATTTTGTTAATACACACTTCTGGAAATAAGGCTCATCTTAGAGCTCTTATCAGGGTTCTTAAATCATGAAGGTTTAAACCCATTCTTCTTGAATCCCAAATTGGTTTTCTTCTTCTAGTCTTCATGGGGTTCTGTCTTACTCTTGAATTGATCATATAAATACCTTGCTTTTTGAATAGTATCTTCTAAGGTATTTGTCTCATCAAACTCATTTTTTTCCCGATAGGATTGAGGTAAGCCAGTAATAAGTCATTGCATATTTACCTTTTCATCCTTTATGTAGGGAACATACCTCAGTAGCTCGAGAAATTTGTTGACATACTCATCTATGGTGAGTTGTCCCAACTTGAGTTCATAGAACTCCTTGGCCTTCCCATCAAAGCACTTTTCTTACATGTACTTCTTCTTGAAGTATTTCTCAAATTGTTTCCATGACAAGTCCTTCTCATGGAATCCTTTCACATTCCTAACGTCCTCCCACCAAATGGAAGCTTTCCCATTTAGGATGAAAATGGATATCCAAGCCTTTAAGTTTTCCGAGTAGTCATGGACTCTGAAGTACTTCTTCAAATTGGGTATCCAAACTTCTGCTTCTTCCCCCTTCTTAATCTCTCCATTGAAGGTGGGTGGTTTGTATTTCTTGAATTCTTTAGGGTCATGACTTTTGGAGTGTTTCCTATTCTTTCCTCTTGTCTGAGAATGGGAACTATTTTTCCACTAGAAGATTCCTTGGAGTTGTCAGTGTTCTCATTAGAGGAATATTCCATTGAATGTCTCTTGGCTCCAAGTTGGGCCATCTTTGAGGTTCTCCTCCTGGTGTGGCCACTTTCAGGACCATGCTTTTGTATCTCATGTGGACTTGGAATTTTCTTAGTATGATGTTTTTCCACATGACTGGCAACTGGATCATGTTGCAATTGGCTTTGTATATCTCTTAGACTTTGCAGTAGCACTACATTAATTTATGTCTACTTTTCCTGCTCCTTGATTAGCCTTTCATTGTCAACCTTATAACTTTGTAATTCTACCATGAGGCTTCTTACTATTTCGACCAAATTTGGAGGGGTTTCCACCACCCTCCTTTCATCATATTCTTCCTCTCTATTGTGGGAGATCTCCCCTAACTCCTGATGTGTCACCATCCTTTATGTTGTAGTTTTCATGTTGTTCATTGACTACTTGAGTGCTGATAAAACATTTTATGTTAGTTACTAATCTACCAATTCATGAACAACACATATCTTTGCAAGGTGAAGTTAGTTCTTTATTTGGAAACATTAGCAACCTACAATGCAAACTTCCAAAACATCTATCTACGGTATAAGGTGTCGTTCCTCTCTTCAGTAGAGGTTCAGAAAATTTTCTTATAGAAGGGGTAAGGTAGGGTGTTACCCCATAAGTTCTCTAATAATATTTTTATGTGACTCATGAAGGATCCCAAGCAGGCCCAATGTTGTTTCCATGCTTTGATACCAATTTGTAATGCACCTAACCCCTAAATACCCTTTCTAGGGATGGGGCATCATATTTTCATGTTTCCTTGGTTAATTTTTGGTCCCTTACTAAGAAGAACCATCTTATTCTACTCCTTATAAGTTTACATCTTCCCTTACGTGCTTAAACCAGCTAGCAGGGTCCTCCTCATGACCTCGTGCTGAAAACCGAGAGCTAAGAGTCTACTTAGCAAAGGTTTCGACACTTCAAAACTCCTAGACTTTGGGAGTTCCAATGGTGTTATCAAATTTCCTAGATTGTTGAACATCGGAGGAAATCAACGGTCCACGTCCTCCATCGACATCCTACGGTTAAAAAGGTGTTCGACATTCGATGCAGAGCAGTCTTTTTCTGTAATCCTCGAAGTCCCAAAATATCGCCACATGGCCTTAGCCCTTCGACAATCGATGTTCGACATTTAGCGTTGAACATCCTATGTTTTGGTGTTTCTTCCATCAACGGTCGTCGTTGGTCCATCGATGATCATTGTTGGACCTTCCTTTATCAACCTACGCTCAAATATTCCAAATTCTTGCCACGTGGCTTTAGCCCTTTGAGGATCAATGATTTACGTCAAATGTTCCTATATTGTATCTCTCCCTAAATCTTCTGAACGTCGAAGTTATCCAAACTCTCAGAGTCATGATTACGTCACCAACCACGTTGGCTAGGCGGGAATGAACTAGAAGTTGACACACAATGAGGGTTAAAGGGTGAGATGTGTCCTCATTAGAGGGTGACACGTGTTGTTCTTTAATAGTCATAAAGGGTTTGTGAATTGGCCAAATCTAGGTGACACATGGCACCTTGGTTGCGGTCCATCTCACCTGAGATGACGTTAGTGAGCCACGTCAACCCTCATCATACAGTTGGGACGTATCCACATGGGTCCATAGATCCACGGTCCTTGTTACTTCACAGCTTTGGGCTTTAGATCTCACTAAATCCTCTCGACCCAAATTTCTCGAAGAGCCAAGTCTTCGGAATCTTGGATCTGGTGCCACATGTCCTCTTCGACCAACGGTCGAGATTCACTTCGACACTCGTGACTTTGGGAGTTTTCACACTTTGAAAACTCTTGTCTAAACTTCCTCGGAGTACTAAGTCTCCAGAATATGGGATCACTTGCCACGTACCCACTCATCCAATGGTTCTGGTTCAATGGATAACACTTGACAGAGGACGAGTAGGGGCCATGTGTTGTTCTACGACATGTTCCCGATTAGTTGGGTAGTTGAGGGTGGGTCTCTTATATTGAAGGCTAGGAAGGATCCTGAAGGATCCAAGGATCGATGGTCCACATCACTTCAACAATTTGACATTCGGGTGTTCGACATGTATCTCCCGACTTTCCTTCCGATCCACGCCGGATCTATCACCATGTGTACCTAACATCTATGACTAGGATTTACTCTGGCTTACAGAGTTCTGGGGAAAATCGTGTGTCCCTATATCACCGAATACCTAGACTCTCCGAATAATCATTGATCTATGGACATGTGTCCCTCCAGTTTCAACAGTCCAGATCAACTCCGTGACTACGACATTTGAGAGTTTCGGCGCTAGACCACTCCTATTCTCCAGAAGTATAAATTCACTGAAGCGCTTAATGCTTCCCTTCCTACGTCCGATCTAATGGCTGAGAGAGATCCATACCGAATCCCTAGATCGATGACCCTCATCGATTCATGACTTTGACCTTCGACTATTTTCGAGGATTGTGGAGTCACAAGTCTCGAAGCCGAAAGAGCTAGCTCCTTTCGGACTAGCACAGGTTTTCTAGGCCCTCGTCACATGGGTCCTTTGGGAATTCTTGGGAGATAAGCACAAATCCCTTTTTGCAGCAAAGGGGTTAAGGACCCAGGCTTGAGCCCTCAGTCAAATGGGTGATTAGTCTGAAGGGAAACACCCTTCTCACATAGAGATGAACTTTGACATTCCAGCTAAGGCGAATTCAAAGGATTGACATGACTTAGGAATTTTAGTTAATCCTATCCCGATCCTCCCACAGACTCACATCCCATGACTCTTTAACAGTTAAACTGAGCTAAATCAAGATCATATAGCTATAACAGTTTACATAAACCAAAGAGAATTTCTAATAATTGTTCAAATACTGAAATCCTTAATCATAAACACATGCATCCGATCATCATATCCAATATATTACACAGAGTATGAAAATAATTATCAGAACTGGAAAATGTGAAGCAATTGTTGAGAGGGGTTCCTGTTTCATCCCAACCATAGGCGCAGTCACTCCTGACGGATTTACCACTGGCCACCCCTGAGCTAGACCATGTTTCTCTGAGAGAGATTCTTTCTCTTTAATCCACGAAAGTTAGGGACGAAGGTTACTCTCCTCCTCCAAAAATATCTTGGCAATCAATTTTCTCTACTCCAAGCAAGGAGATTTGCATGAGAAATTCCTCAGTCGCTCGTCAGCCTCATTTATCAGCTTGTAGAGAAACCCTTCCCCAGACTTCTTACAACCAAAACAAGATTTCTTCTCTCAAATCTAGAGTCGAAGTATTTTCTCTTCTCTTCTTGGGAGAGTTTCTTTCTCTACTCTGTTATCTTACAGATTTGTCTCTCTTCCCGAATTACCTCCTTTATCTCCTTACTCAGTAAGGTTGTGTGGGTCCGAATCCCAATTCATGGTCAGGCTTGGTAGACTTATAGATGGCTACCCTACCCCATCTCCTCATTAACTCTTGAGGATGACCTTCCTACTACCAGTCTGATTGGTAATTCATTTCTGGGTCAGATGACTATTGAGTAATTACACCCAGTAGGTACTAGTCTGGTGAGGGTCATCTCAACCATTATTAGTTTCCCTTCACCATATCTCTCATAGCATCCATGGTCTATCTTGGCAAACTTCCCCCCTTTCAGCAGTTGTGAAACACATATTCAAATTCCATTAATAACAAAAAATTCATACATTAACCCTTTTATACAAAGGTTCATCAAATAAAACATTCACACATATTTATTCCACCATAGTCTCTTATCCAATTATAGTTATATTTACAAACTGGGGGTAACATGGGTATTGCACAAGTATGTATTTGGAATATTTGTGCTCATTCCAATCCTTTATATCCTATTATTATCGTTGGATCCTTTGCAAAGTGGGGAATATATTTCATGACATGTAATATTGCTTTGGCTAATGGTCACAAGTACATCATTGTGGCTATTGACTACTTCACCAAGTGCGATGACATTATGCCAACTTCTTCCAACAATGGTACTATAGTGGAAATTTTTGTATTCAACCACATTGTTGCTAGATTTGGAGTGTCGAAGGGCCATGACGATTATTACTAATCACGGGTCACATTTTTAGAATAATATGATGACCAAATTAGCAACCAAATTGGTTTTTTGGAAAGAGAATTTGTCTCCTTACAATCTATTAGCACTTGGTAAATTTCCTAGAGGTTGATAGCAGAAGAAATCTACTAAGGTAACTTTATCCAACCACTTTTGAAGCTGGGATCTAGCCCTTCCAACTTCAGAGAGGGATCTCTCTATATGATTTAGCTATGTTTCCAATTTTAAATATTAGGCTAGGTAAAGAAATAGGTCGGTTTTGTTGTCAAAGTGTTTTTTCGAATTGGTTGAGACAGTCTACACATCCATTGGGCTATGGGGTCTGTGTTTTAATAAAATATGAAATACAAACCAGAAATGCAAAGGGAAAACTTTCACAGGGCGAGATAATATAATCACTGGATCTTTTAGTAGCTTAAATGATGCACAACAGAAAAGATGAGAAAGATAATTTCAACAAAGAAGCAGTTAAGAATTCCTTTATTGAAAACACTAGAAGATAAAACACTTAAATCTTTCGAGTCAGAAACAGGGTATACTAGATAAATCCTGCAACATTCGTTACTCTTAAAGATTAGATTCAGAAAACAAAATGATGACAAAGCGAGAATAACATTCAACTTAGAGAGAAAACATCACCAGTGAATACATGCAAGAATCCTGTAGAAGTGTCTCCTTTTTATTAATGGAAGATTTCTTCAAAAAGATTACAGTCTGATAGCGTCAGGGTGTGAAGATCAACAACCCTCAATACTTCGAAAGGTGAAGTATTTATAACTCAAATTACAAATGATCCTGTCATTAATGACCAGGACGTGCTAAATCTATTTTTAGCCTAACTAACTTAACAAATTTCCTAAATCTAG
>ML783252.1:5926-24578 GCA_009831015.1 Picea engelmannii | reverse complement strand
TGGTCTTAGAATTGAGGAACTTGATGATCTCGTTTGCCTATGCTGGCATGTCTCCCAATTCTACTCTGATCTTTTCAATGGCTTGTTTTCTTCTCAGCACCAACTCATTCTGCTCAAACATGATTTGGATCATGGGCCATATCTCGTTTATGGACTTAGTGATTGTTACACATCAAAATTACTCAACTGGATAAGTGTCGCATCTTCCTCTCAATTGTCATAAGTGTCGCATCCTCCTTACAACTTTTGCAAGTGTCGCAAGTTGGTCACAAGTGTCGCAAATGATGTTCAAGCATAATCCCATGCTGAAGACACTAAGGAGACACTTAAAACATCTCATGTGCTTGATTTGAAGAAGAAGAACTGGTTTACTGAAGTCAAATAACTCTTGACACCTGAAGAGAGCTCTGAAACAAAGGTTTTGAGGGGGAGCGCTCCCCTATAGCAGCCTTAGGAGAGATGGCGCTCCCCTACAAGGATTCAAGGAACGTTATAATGCTCCCCTGCCCCCTCTGAAGGAGCACTACTCATATTGAAGGTGCTGGTGCTTCCCTAAAGCTTACCAGGGAGCACTACAGTGCTCTGATGCCCCTTCTAAGGGAGCGCTGCCTAATCTGAGGCAGTAGTTGGCCCGTTGAGGAGAATAAGGGGAGGATATTTCGAGATTAGGAGGCAGTTGTATTCGAATTCTTGGTTTCATCAAGAGATCCCTGATCTGAGGAGGAAGTTCCCAACTTGTTCTAAAAATAACTCAAGAGGTTAAGCTCCTCTTAACCTATATAAGTAGGCTCTATGATGGTGGAAAGGGGGAAGAACTGCTAGTATGAAACCTATGATCTTGGAGGAAAAACACAGTCAGCCATAAGCGAGTGATAAGTGAAGCTGTTGTTATCCAAGTTGTGGATCTTTCAGGCAAGGGTTAGACGAAGAGGACTTGACGAAGCTGTTGCATTCGCATCTACGATTGTAAGTACTGTTGTCGTTATTCTCATCAATATGACACGCTTGGCTTGTTTCTTTCTAGTTTGTGTCTAATGTTACATGAACTTATCATTAACTGATAGATATGTTTTCGAGCTAATATCAATAGAGTAGGAAGTGGTTTTATCTTGTTTGTCTGCAGAACTCATCGAGGAGCAAAGGATTGAGTGCAACTCGGAGCGTGCAGGGACAAACATTGATAAAGAGGTACTTCTGTCATCCTTCCTTCTCATGTGTTAGTTTAGATAGTTTTGAAAGGAAGTCAGTGTCCACGTTAAGCATTTTCTATCTAGAGTTAAGGTTAAGCTCTTAGAGGCGATCTACCTGTCCACAGGGAGATTTTCCTACAACAGAAACTGGCGACTCGGCTGGGGAGATAGACTCAAATTGAAACTTCTTGTTTTGATTTCTTCTCATTGAACTTGTTCTACCCCTTGATTGTTTCAGACTTGGTTCAATCCTCTTTTGATTGGTTTCATGAGCTGATTGGCTCCTTACCTCATCATACTCAGCATAATTGTCGAAATTGAATTGCAATTTTTTTGATTTTTTGACATTTCTGGGAGTTTTAGACCCTGGCACCCCTGTCCTTGTCTTAACATAGTGCCAGCGCTCCCCCATAGCTTTGCACAGAGCGCTATAATGCTCCTTTCCTTTGGCAACAGAGCGCCAGCCCTCTTTGGCCCAAAAAACCTTCCAGAATTGCTTTTTCTGGGTTTTGCCTCTGTGTCTCTTCTGCTGGGTAACTTTGTGAGTCAGTGTTTCTTCCCTTTCAGACTTGAAATATGTCTTTTTGAAGGATGAACATCTTACTATTTGGATTCTGTAGCCTTCTTCACCATTGTTATTGATTTTTTCTGTCATTTGGAGTTTGAGACCCATGCATTGTCTTTCTCTCTGTTTAACTAAGTAAAAACCCTGGTGAAGGTCATCAAAGGACTACAGACATCTTCATCTTAATTGTAGTTAAGATCATTGTTCTTCAACCTTTTCTTTTAGGTGTGAAGTTTGTTTTTCTCTTTGATTGTTTCTTTTCTTTCACTTTTCGTTTTGATTGCAACGAAAGGGTGTATTGTTTGTATGACTTTTGCTTGTGCTAGTTTGGTTTTCATTCATACAAGAAGATAATTAGCAAGACGAGCATTGTGTTGAATTGATCATTATTCATATCCAAACAATAAAAAGCATCTGCATGATTGATTGTGCATATTAGAAGGCACCTCAAAAGTTTTAGCATTGCATCAGGATTTGATTGAGAAAAATAATTGTTTAAGGACATTCCTTAATAGTGCTTGTCAGTGAAAAGAACTTTCTCTCTCCCTTAGATAGATGTTCATCGAAAAGAAATGACTGCTTATCATATTCAATGAATTCTTTGGGTCTGAGTCATAATTCAATTCGTTTCACTTCCATGCACCCCTTTGCATAAAGAACAACCATAAAAATCAACGCTAATTAAAAAATTATTTGGAACTTTTTCTTTTCTAGGATCCTCCACCAACAGTAGAATAGGCTTAGTACTTTGGATTAGGCTGTGAGCATAACTCTCCAAATTTTCCAAAACAAACACTAGCATCCTGAGTTAGGGAGAGTCAAATCCAGTTATCGTATAAGTCTGTCTGGGATCCCCCTCTCACACAGGGGTTACGCACGAGGTCGCATTCGGGTAAGCTACGGGGACTAACCCTCTGTGGTTTAACTGATTGTGGTGGTCATATCATATTATGGGGATCACTTTGAGGTAAATCCACAATTACTGCGTGGAATCCTTTTAGTTGATTTTGGGCTCGATACCCTGCCCGTATGTTCGGATCAGACTGTCGACTGTTCCCGCCCAGGGGCTGACTGCGAATTGGTAACCTTAGTGGCCATAATCTTTAGGGTATTACACAAGGTGACAGTGACGGGAAGTCTCAATGTACCTGGAGTAGACATTGGTCAAAATCACTCGGGCTCCTTGGAGGGTAAATCCACAATTACTGCGTGGAAGCTTGCACCAAGGCGTAAGTCTGTTAAGCAGGTCGCCATTGTAACTGTTCCACCCTATCCCCGCCCCTTCTGGACTTGATCACGTGACGTTGGATTTCATCACCAACTAGTAGAGTCATCAACAGAAGGTCCTGTTTTCTTGGTTGTGATTCTTAGATTTTTTTTAGCGTGTGCTATTTCTTTTCGTTAGTTGGCCATAGATCTCTTTCGCTGAATATTCTCCAACATCGACCCTCCACGCCGCTCGCGGAGGCTACAGGGGATTCCTCCAGAAAATATGGAAGGAAACACCCCTTTAACCCCTCATTCTACGGAGGAATATCCTCAACAAAGCGAGGTTCAAAATACTACAACTTCCCAGGAAGAAGTTCCCATTACTTTGAAGAATTTTTGAATTATTTCAGAATCTCTGGAAGCTTACCGCATTCCAGAGGGATACGAACGACAGATCCTCCACCTGAATTCTGTTGGAGAATTTGTTGTCATTAATGATTTTGACATTCCGACTGGGTCTTCTCAAAACCCTTTAGCCAATGACCCTTTTTGGACCGCAGACGTTGTTCGAAGTCCACCACGACTAGTGTTAGATCTTTATGGAACATGGGAAGGTGCCGACGTACCTTTTTCCTATACCGTACCTCCAAATCATATCACCGGTACCACCACTTTAACAACCACACCACCCATTGGTCTGAACACACCGTCCGTTGGCCCAAGGTCTACTATTCCCCTCCAGACGGCCCATTCAACAATGGCCCCACACATTCCAACTATCCCCGCCGGTAACGTAGTAGTTAATCAAGCTCCGATTGGCACACCTATAACACCAAGACCTACACTTCCTTTTGGATTTAGGGCACTGAATGCTTCTACTGCCACCACTGCCCAAACCACTACCCAAGTTATACCGAGAAGTTCCATACCTATCCAACAACTCGGAGGGACTAGTCTTGGTGGTCCTAACCCAATCGGCGGCACCGGTCAATCATTGACGTCTGGCCCTCAAATTCTGGGAACTCTACCTCAAACTGGGGGGCATCCTCCCACCGGAGGACAAATTCCATTCGGAGGGAACCCCAATGATGGGGGGCATCCTCCCACCGGAGGACAAATTCCATTCGGGGGACACCCTCATGCTGGGGGGCAGCTTCAATCCGGAGTCTACCATCAACCACATAGACAAAATGTGTCCGCCGCACCCAATCCGTGGAGCGTCCCTTTTCAAGGAAACCCACAGTTCTCGGCAGGACAAAATGTTTAGACTCCGCAACAACCCCCTTATGGAAAAATACCAAACCCACCCTATAACCCGCAAAACCCATCCAGTTATCCTCTGCTCACACATGCTTCTCAAAACATCTCAAATCCTGTGTACCTTGTCCAAAACCAACCTCACATGAGAGGGCCCACTAGTTATAATTATTCACATAACCCAGTATTGGGCCCCATTGGTGTCCCTCTGCCACACCAACATTACGCACAGGTTAACTGACAACTACCTTTTCTAGCTACCCTGGATCTTCCAAACTTGTCTCGGTTAACGAATGATCCCATTTATCATTCTCCGGTTTGGCTAGCTATTCCAGCTAAACCTCCTTCTGATATCCCAAAATTCGACGGAAAGTCCGGAGAAGACCCGAACAACCATGTGATGACTTTCCATTTGTGGTGTTCATCCAACTCCCTCATGGACGATTCGATTCGTTTGTGTCTTTTCCAACGAACACTTACGGGTTCCGCAGCGAAATGGTATATTGAATTACCATGTGCATCTTTTCACGATTTCAACTCCCTCGCCATGTCCTTCCTCACGCACTTTCAACTACCCATTCGATACGAGATGGGTACTGAACTATTAACCTCCCTTCGTCAGACAACTTCCATACATATCTCCGACCACATTCATGAATGGAGACGACGACAAAGGCTAATCAAAGAGGTCATTCCTGACCAATTGTTAGCGGAATGGTTCACGAAATCATTGCTACCCCAGATTGCTCGTGATGTTTCCATGGGTGGTGTAGTCACCGAGGAAGAAGCCATTGCCCGAGCTCAGTACTTAGACTTAGTCTATTCACAATCTAGTACTCTATATGAGTTGATACCGAACACTACCCGTGCCACTAACGATCCATCCAAACCATCGACTGCTTCGCATGCGGATGGAGTTATTGGCTCCGTCAAAACTCAATCTACTACCCAGTCTACTGGAACGATCCAGTGGCCTGCTTCGGCGGCTGCTCCCAATTCAATTGCACCCTCTTCTACCCCCCCTCAAACTCAGGTCTCTGATGTGAATGCGGTCCAATCGACCCCTTCAAAACAACTTGGGGGCAAGAAGAAAGCGAGAAACAAAACAAAGAAGAACAATAACAACGAACAACCCAAAAACCAACCACAAACCCCTACTGCCGGAAAACAACCGCAACAAAAACTGAAATTCCCATGTCTCATTTGTGGCGATGATCACTACACTCGAGACTGCCCACATCGCAATGAAGTGGCCAAACTTTTCAAAGGAAATTCGCAACCCGCTGTGCTCACTCAGCCTTTTCCACAGCAACAATCGTTGGTTGCACAAACCCCCACGCCGGGGGGCAGTTCCAACTAACCCCATGATGAGGCCTCGACAAGTGCCCACATTTACATGTTTAACGGAGTTAATCTAACTACTCGCTCTGCGACATATGTCATGCTAGTTAAACCTGATAAGCCGAAGATTGCTAATGGTTCTCCATCAGACCCGTTGCCATCCTCCGTCAATCCTCCATCTGTTAGCCCTCCATCCGGGCCACTCCAGATCGAGAAACCTTATTTTGAATCTATCTTACGCCCTCCTAAGAGAACCATCCGGAAATCTACCTTCAATCCTAATTCACAGGCTGCCCAAAATTACAACATTGTAGAAGATTTGGCCCAAGCCCCGTGTGCCATATCCGCCTTGGAAGTTCTACAACACTGCCCCAGCCAACGTAGAACACTCTTATCCACCATCGACACTTTTGATCTTGAGTCATCAAACAACATCACGTTTAATCTAGACGATCATCAACCGTGACTCTCCCACCAGCTAGCTTTCCAAATCGATGTTGTTGTTCACAATCAACAAATCCACCGGACTATCTTGGATGAGGGAGCCTCCACCTGTGTCATGTCTCTAGCCTGTTGGAAAGGCTTGAAATCACTGACCCTTAACAAATCTGCTACCATGTTATGCGCCTTTGATGGATGAGGTTTTCATCCTCACGGATTATCACAATCCTTAGCCGTTCAGTTGGGCGGCAAAACTGTTACCGTTGACGTCGAGGTGGTCGATGCTCCCCTTGATTACAACCTACTACTTGGAAGAAGTTGGTTCTACACCATGACTGTCGTCGCCTCGTCAGTGTTTTGATGTGTACAATTCCCCCATCAAGGCAAAATTGTTACCGTCGATCAGCTTGATTTCTGTACACCCGACGCTCGCATCCCTGCTACCAACAACATTCCTTTTTTGGGAGACCACCCGGTTACATATGAAAGCGTTGGTGTTGGCTTATTGAAAGATTCTATCCTCATGGGTACTTTCCCTACACCACTTCCACCTACTGCACATCATATTGTCGTTGTCAATATGATCTTGACTATTCCTTATCAATCCCTGGAATCATTTGACCCTTGGGTTGTGCCTAGTCCTTTGGAATTATATGTTCTCGGTGACACTATGTCACCTAGCCCAGCCGAGGCCACATACATAGCCATTCAATCTGCCTCTCCCTCTTCGAACACTTCACATTCATTGGCACCCAATACTTACTCGGTTCCCTCGTGGTTGGATTCCCTATCATCTGTCGTCAATTACATTTCCCACATTTTTCCTTTGGACGAATCCATCATGGAAATGCTTAGCATTGACGATCTGCCTTGGGATGATAACCACCATCGATCCTCTTTTCTTCCACCTTTGGAAGAAATCCACCAAGACATACGATCTGTCTTCCCTCCCGATGTTACCGAAGCTCCGCAATCTCCTATCCTCACACAAGATACTCTCTCTGAGAGGAACACGGGTAACATCTCCACCACGATCACGATTGACATTTCAATCAAAGAAGGTGTCGTGGAAAACATCAACCTTGGTGCTAATTGCACACCCGATGAAGTGGTTTCTTACACCACTTTGTTCAAGGAATTTTGTGATGTCTTCGCATGGAGTTACGAGGAAATGCCAGGGATCGACCCTTCAGTCGTCGTACATGAAATTAAAACCTACCCTGACGTGAAACCGGTTCGGCAAAAGCTTCGCCCGGTTCATCCCAAGAAAATTGCATCTATAAAGGAAGAAGTTTAAAAACTTCTAAAATCTGGCTTCATCTATCCCGTCCCTTTAACCGAATGGGTATCCAACCTTGTTCCATTTGCCAAGAAACAAGGGACCATCCATGTTTGCGTTGACTATCGAGATCTCAACAAAGCTTGTCCCAAGGAAAACTACCCTACGCCCTTCATCGACCAAATCATCGATAATTGCGCGGGGAGCGTAATCTTCTCTTTCATGGATGGATTTTTTGGATATAACCAGATTGAAATCTTGCCCGCAGATCAACACAAGACAACCTTCATCTTCCCTTGGGGAACTTTCGCCTACCGAAAGCTACCTTTTGGCCTAAAAAATGTTGGGGCCACTTTCCAGCGAGCCATGTCGTACGCTTTTCATGACATCAAACATATAGCAGAACCGTATCTCGATGATTTACTCGCACATTCGCTAAATCGATCCAATCACATTGATCATTTACGTGCGATTTTTCTGCGATGTAGGTTCTACCGTATTCGTTTGAACCCACACAAATGCATTTTCGCTGTCGAATCCGGCCGACTCCTCGGTTTCATTGTCTCCAAATATGGGATCAGGGTGGATCCCTTAAAGATCAAGGCCATCTTAGCCTTACCCCCACCCACCAATTTAACCCAACTCCAAAGTTTGCAAGGCAAAGAAAACTTTCTTCGCTGTTTCATCTGCAATTATACCGAGATCACTAAAGGATTTATGATGTTACTGCAAAAGAACATCCCTTTCATCTGGGATGACGCCGCTCAATGGTCATTCGATGCTCTCAAGCACGCTTTGACCCATGTGCCTTTGTTACATCCTCCTGAATATACAAAGGATGATATCCTTTACTTGGCTGCTTCTACTTCCACCATTGCGATGGTGTTAGTTCAAGAAGACCCCAACAACGAAGAACATGTGATTTATTATCTGAGCAAGAGTTTATCTGGACCCGAACTCAGATATTCGCATGTTGAGAAACTGGCTCTGGCAGCCGTCATCGCTGTCCAAAGGTTCCGCCACTACATATTATTACGCACCACCATGGTAATCGCAGACTCCAACCCAATGTATCACGTCTTGACATGTCAAGTACTTGGGGGAAAATATTCAAAATGGATCGTTATTCTCCAAGAATTCGATCTCGAGTTTACGAAGGCCAAAGCCAAAAAATCCCTGGTGTTTGCCGAGCTCATCTGTGCTCTCCCTTGTGCCGATGAAAACATTGAACCTAGAGACTCTCTCCCAGATGACTCTCTCTTCCTCATCAGCACCTATGATCCTTGGTACGGAGACATTCTTCTGTACCTCCAAACCCAACATTTTCAGCCCAACATCTCTCACGAAGAGCGTCGATGCATTCGTCATCACTCTCGTCGTTATATCATTCTCGACGACACTTTGTATCGCCGTGGTATTGACACCATCCTTCGGTGATGTCTAATTCACGAGGAGGATGAACACGTTTTAAACGATTGTCACCTTGGCGCCTATGGCTGTCACCTTTCCAGGATGGCCACAACCCAAAAAATCCTACGTCCCGACTACTTTTGGCCCTCGATTTTCAAATATTGCATTGAGGCTGTCAAAAAATGCCCACCCTGCCAAATCTTTAACAAGAAGGCACACACCCACCCTATGGCTCTTCATCCCATTATCTCCATCGGCCCCTTTGCCAAATGGGGCATTGATTTCATGCAGTGTAAACCTACCTCAGCCGGGGGGCACAGTTACATCATCGTCGCCGTCGACTACTTCACCAAATGGGCTGAGGCTATGCCTACCTTCCTGAATGATGTCCATACTGTAGCTCTATTCCTCTTCAACCACATAATAACTCGTTTTAGTGTACCACGTGCCATTGTCACTGACCATGGTGCACACTTCAAAAACTAGATGATGAGAGAGTTACATGTCAAATTGGGTTTTCGCCATGAAAACTCATCCCCTTACTACCCTCAAGTGAACGAACAAGTTGAGGCTATCAACAAAGTCCTAAAAACCATGATCCAACGCATGGTAGGGGAAAAAAAAACATCATGGCATTTACAACTGTTCTCCGCTCTCTGGGCCTATCGCATCTCTGTGAAAACTTCAACTGGATTTACTCCTTTCCAATTGGTCTATGGCATTGAACTAGTCCTACCAATCGAGTGCGAGATTCCATCACTCAAACTGAAAGTAGAACTCCTGCCCCATACTTCTGCTGAAGAAGAACGATTCTTGTATCTATCCAAACTGGACAAAACACGTCGCGATGCTTCTCTCGTCAATGAGGCACATCAGAAACGAATTAAAAGTCAATATGACAAATCCGTCCACCCTCGGACTTTCGCAGAAGGAGACTTATTCCTCGTTTACGACCAAGCTCACGATAAATTGGGGACAGGAAAGTTAGAACCCATGTGGCACGATCCTTACATCGTGAAGCGTGTCTTACATAAAGGTGCCTACGAATTAGTTGATCACGATGGAATTTCCTTGGGAGAGCCCTGAAACGGGCTTTACCTCAAGAAGTACTATGCCTAGATCACCTAGCATCTGTACTTTGTACATTACTGTATTTTAGTTTGGTGTGTCTATTTATTTCGCGTGCTCGAGTATTTACCGTTGCCACTCATGACTATGCCTGTGTTTTCATGCGCAGATGACGTCTTCCTTTCCTATCTTTTTTGGGTTCGTGGATGGCGCTAGCCGACATACCCAGAACATTGCTTCAATAGCTTGGGTTATTTACCAATTTGATGGGGTGGTGAGTTCAGGAGGCATCTGTTTAGGACCAGCAACCAACAATATGGCAAAATATCACGCTGTCATTGGACTGTTGACCCAAGCCTCCTCCCTAGGTATCTCCCGTATCATTATTTACTTAGACTCCCAACTCGTGGTTTATAAACTCAACCACATCTACACTATCCGTAGTCCTATCCTGCTACATCTACACTTGCAAGTTCACCGTCTTGAACGAATGTTCGATTACATTGAATATAGACACATTCCAAGAGAACTTAATAGTGTTTCGAATTCATTAGCTAATTATATCATTGATCGATATCTTGCCCACATATATTATTCAAGGAAAGCAAACTGTACATCACATGTAAATTAAAACACAAAACAAACATCATCATGTACAAATCATTGGCATCATAAAAACTCGAAACTGTATATATATATATATATATATATATATATGACGTGACTGAAATGTTTGTATTACATCAAAAAGTATGTAGAAGAGCAAAATATTGGGTCTTTCCACCCATACAACGTTGCCTGACAAGGCATACAAAATATGATCATCGAAGAGACTCTAATCTCCCCACACTACATTGTGCTGTGAGTAACACACTACTGCGCGCACTACACGCCTCAATAGAGAATTGATATTCTATGGTACCCCCACAGTGTGTCGCTGCAGATGTAAAGGAACTTCCCCCCTCCGCAGAGGAGGGATGCCCATCGTAAGGCCTTTGAGGTTTCTCTCAACCTCCCGGAGACCTACTGCTGGTACTGCCGGATCTGCTGCGACCGGGATACCTCCGCGACGTCCTGGTACCAGTATATCAGTCGGGCACACTGCTCCCTTGTCTGCATGTTGGAAACAATACATCTGTTAAAACTCTTTTACATACCCCAAAAAAATACATATACATCAAAAAATTAAAAACAAAAACTAGACAAGGTATGGCTCAATCTCTTACCTGACTCATCCCAGTCTTCCCCCGCGGGCAAAATCAAGTCCATGCTCCCGTGGAAATCTACATCGGCATAAGGGAAGTCCTCTATCCAAAGGTACTGCCGTCTCATCCAGGCAAAGAAATCGCCAGTGAAATGGAACTTTGACTCAGACACTAGCCTCGGAGACAGACTAGTCCACCTCTCCATCCTAGGTTCATCCACTGGTCGCACCGCCAACGCTATCTGAGGTTGCATCTGGGGGATGGGCTCTTGAAAAAATGAGACCAAAAATGAGCCGTAACCAAACTGCTTCTGTCCAGTCCTGCATTGTGAGATATGTTCCTTCACATTTTGAAGGAACGCTGCACTCCAGTTGAACAGTGTTGGTTCCAAACACTGAACACCATAAGCCACCTGTGATCTTGATGCCATATGGGCGCTAGTGCTGCCTATCACGCTTGTGATAATAAATAGTATAGACCGGAGGGGAAAATCTCGGATATCCTTGATAGGGATTCTACCCCCTACCAGCCTTTCTCCTGGAATGCAGTGGCGTGCTAGATACACGTCCACTTGTTGGAGAAAAATATGGGGACTCCTCTTTTCGAGAGGCCGGTCAAAAAGTACATGTCTTCTAACTCAATGGTTAAAAGTTGTGTGTCGATTTGGAATCCTTGTTCTGCAACATCCAAGAGGCCAATCATATGTTCGAGCAATAAAACCTCTTTCTTCATCTTTTACAACTTGAAGAATTTGAGCAAACCGCAAGCTTGCAAAGCGGACCGTGTGTGAGGACTCCGTAAGGAGGCTAAGTCATCCATCTCATGTTCCCTCTCTTTCCATTCAATCATGATCACCGAAGTTACCTACAAAACAAAAAGAAATAAAAAACCCATTATTTCCACGTTTTGGCAATTTCGGCAATTTTCAAAAGTAATTTAAAACATGAAATAAGATGCCCACGTCATATAAAAGTAACCACACACTCTTTTTAACCACCACGCCCTCTCCTAAGCATTCAACATTCATCAAACAATGATAAAAACATTTTAAAAGATCAAAACGATTTTATGGCTGCGTGGGCGTGCGTGGGGGATTTCCCATGGATTTTTTGCTAAAAAACAACCCATCTAATTAACTTCTAGGGCGTTGGCATCTTAACCATCCATTCCTTGAACGTTTTTGCAAAACAAATCTCGTTTTCCCATTGATTTTTAAAGAGGCCGATTTGGTTCTAATTGGGGCGACTTAGGGCTTCGTGTTTTAAAATAAATAATGCTATGAAAATGGATGTGAAACCATGCAATTGAAAGAGAAAGAGATGGACACCTACCTGGTCTGAACGGCGAGCGAAATGGTCGACCGTAGCTCTGGCAGCAAACAAAACAAGATCCACTTCAGACTGAGAATCTCCACTACTTCAAAATCCTTGCAAAATGAAATGGTAAATAAAATTTCAAATCAATTGTTATTTATAAATTTTCATTTTTTATAAGGTATGGTCATTTTTTGGGTTTCTCTAATGATATAATGGATTCACTAAACCCTGGTTTGTAGTTTTGGCATCGTAGGTTTCCTGGCAGTCTTGATGGATTATTCACCTTGTCGCACTTATGAGCATAGTCTTAGTTCGTTCTCGAGCTCGACAATATGAGAACGTAACCAGGTAAACTTTTATCTCTTTTTCGGACCCATACAGATACGAACACACGAAAAAGGAACCCCCCTGGAGTCTCCTTTAAACCCTTTTCAGACTCTCTAAATATGAAAAGATTGTCGAGTGATCTTGCTTCCTTTCACACTCGTTAAAAGGTAAAAAAGGGCGTCTTTCGAGCGATAGTTTAACCCTTTTTTGGTCTCGTTGGACTATTGTACGAAAAAGGAACTGAGAGAGTTCTCTTTTAAGTGTTTTTCCAAACTCTATAATCCCAAAAAACCTTCGAGTTTTCTGTCTTTGGACTCCTTAAAGCACACATCGATAGACCCATATGGGACTGAACTCTTACTTCTTCCAGTTCATTAAACAAAGGAAGAGGAACTTACTGAAGGTGAGTTATATTGAGCACGTGTTATCCTCCTCGAGCTCATTAAACCAAAAAGAGGTACTCATCTATTTGGATGGGGGAAAAATTGAAAGGAGCAAGCCAAGCAGTCTCTGGAGAACATCATCCATCACTTCTTAGAGTCGCCCTTGAACACGACACTTTGTCATTTGCACATATCATAATCCGCTGAACCTCTGCACTGAGCCAATCCTTTGAGTTCCTTTCACTCCTTTGGGTCACCTGATGCAAGTCACGATACCCACTGCATAGTTTTGGTCCATGTTACGTTTTGCTATTGTGCCTCAGTGTTCAAGGGAAGTATCCGCCTCGAGAGTCAGCCATCCCAAATATCTTGCCTCAAAACCTGTGTCAGTCCATGTCCATTTGATCTTCCAATTACATCTCCATGTCCGTTTCATGTCGTTGATGGGGGATACATCAAGGCCCTCCCTCGATGAGTCAATTCCTGTCGACTTCAACACATCATCCGGGAATCAGACTTAGAAAATAGTTAGTACTTTGGGACCTGCATGCCTCAATGGCAGGCCTCCTCACATTTGACAGTGGGTTTACATCATTGACCCCTGTTCGAATGATTCCACAGATGTTCAACCTCAACTCATCTATTCACATTCGTTGGAATGTACTAGGGTACCTTGGGAATCATTGACATTAATGGTGATCTCCCTAGCACTTGTTAACGGTTTACACCATTGACCGGTAATCAAGTGGTTTCTGTTATGTTCAACATCAGGACATCTATTCACATGGTCAGATTCGTACCATATTGGGATTGGTAAGAAGACCCTGGGTCGAGCGATCACTTTTATATATGCTTTGCCCAGGCTGCGAAGGAATTTCTGTTGGACAAAGAACACATACACTGTAACATAGATCCACTTTGTATTGGTCGTGGCTATGTCTTGTCATCTCGTAGATCCACTGTGTATTCTTCGTGGCTATGATCAGTCTGAGTCATCAGAGTATAGATTCACATTGTATCTTTGGTGGCTATACCTTTTTATCAATGAAATTATGGATCCGCAGTGTATTTTATGGCGGTCATGTCCTGCTAAGTCTTGATCACCCAAGCATAGGTATGCCTGCCTTGGGTTTTGAAATATGTCATGATATTTGTTGGATGTTTGTGTGCAAATTCTGTCAGGTTCTCCGAGTCTATACCCTTTCTTGGACGTCTAAAAAGTATTTCAGTTATTAGTTGGCATCTTCTAACTTCATATTTTGGGGGGCAATTTGTTACACGTCAAAATTACTCAGCTGTATAAGTGTCGCATCTTCCTCTCAATTGTCGTAAGTGTCGCATCCTCCTTACAACTTTCGCAAGTGTCGCAAGTTGGTCACAAGTGTCGCAAATGATGTTCAAGCATACTGCCATGCCAACGACACTAAGGAGACACTTAAAACATCTCATGTGCTTGATTTGAAGAAGAAGAACTGGTTTACTGAAGTCAAATAACTCTTGACACCTGAAGAGAGCTCTGAAACAAAGGTTTTGAGGGGGAGCGCTCCCCTATAGAAGCCTTAGGAGCATTGGCGCTCCCCTACAAGTCTTCAAGGAGCATTATAACGCTCCCCTACCCCCTCTGAAGGAGCGCTACTCATCTTGAAGGCGCTGGCGCTTCCCTAAATCTTACCAGGGAGCGCTACAGTGCTCTAATGCCCCTTCTAAGGGAGCGCTGCCTAATCTGAGGCAGTAGTTGGCCCGTTGAGGAGAATAAGGGGAGGATATTTTGAGATTAGGAGGCAGTTGTATTTGAATTCTTGGTTTCATCAAGAGATCCCTGATCTGAGGAGGAAGTTCCCAACTTGTTCTAAAAATAACTCAAGAGGTTAAGCTCCTCTTAACCTATATAAGTAGGCTCTATGATGGTGGAAAGGGGGAAGAACTGCTAGTATGAAACCTATGATCTTGGAGGAAACACACAGTCAACCAGAAGAGAGTGATCAGTTAAGCTGCTATTATCCAAGTTGTGGAGCTTTCAGGCAAGGTTTAGATGAAGAGGACTTAACGAAGTTGTCGCATTCGCATCTACGATTGTAAGTACTACTGTCGTTATTCTCATCAATATGACACGCTTGGCCTGTTTCTTTGTAGTTTTTGTCTAATGTTACATGAAATTATCATTAAATGATAGATCTGTTTTCAAGCTAATATCAATAGAGTAGGAAGTGGTCGTATCTTGTTTGTCTGCAGAACTCAACGAGGAGAAAAGGATTGGAGCGCAACTCGGAGCGTGCAGGGACAAACATCGATAAAGAGGTACTTCTGTCATCCTTCCTTCTCATGTGTTAGTTTATATAGATTTGAAAGGAAGTCAGTGTCCACGTTAAGCATTTTCTGTCTAGAGTTAAGGTCAAGCTCTTAGAGGCGATCTACCTGTCCGCAGGGAGATTTTCCTACAACAGTGATGTTTGTCCATATATTCTCTTTAACCTCAGCCAAAGTCTTCCCTGCAATTGTTTGTTTCCGGAGTTGCTGTAACTCTTGCTTGAGCTGCTCTGTCACCTGCGTTTCCTTGGAGAGGTTGGTATGGAAGGAAGTTTTGAGTTCCTGAAGGTTCTCAACTTCCTTTTTAAGCATGCTGATCTCTGTTTCCTGCAGATTCATTTTTTCCATGGACTTAGCCAGGTCGACTGTCTTCTCTTGGGATGTCAATGGAGTTACGGATGGGACTTCTGTCACTGATGTTGTGCTCACTCCTGCAATTGGAATAGCACTCAATGGAATGACTTCCATTTGCTTCAGTTTCTCTTTCTCCTTTAATAGTTTCTTCATCTCAGCTTCCATTTCTTTAAGCTATGCATTATGCTCCATGAGCAGCCTTAGCATCTCATCTTTCTCTCCTTCTTTCTCTGTTATCTCCTTCGCCTGCGAATCCTTTGTGGGAGGGAGTTTTAGTTCTTTTCTCAAGGAGTCTATGTCATCATTTTTCTTCTTTATCATTTCCTCTGCCGCTTTGACGTTCGAAGGATCATAACCGATCTTGAGGACCAGTTCCTGCAAGGTCTTTAAAATATTGTCCTTGGCAAAGGACGATATCTTCTCCATCTTTAATTGTGTTTGAACATTGTTCAGGGACACCTACAATTTCAAAGCAGTAGTAGAAGCATGTGCCAGAGTGTAGAAAACCATTTCCCCTGTCTGTTTGTGCAGATCCATTTGATCGGCCAGATGCACGTCCTTCGTCTGGAATTCGAAGGTGGCCCTTTTATAATCAGTGATCATCTTGGGTTCTGGTACCTATGCCTGGAGGAAGGCCATGTGCATTCTGCCCTTTTCTGTGTCAAATGCAGACAACAGCCTATGATGCGCAATCGATGTCTGTTTCCAAAACTAAGCGCAAGTACTGCTAGTAAGGGTCTGGTTCCTTTTCTTGATTAGCTCGTACTTCTCGAAAATACTCAGCTTCGGTCCCACCTTGCCTGGCTGGGTGGTCGATGGAGGATTTGTAGATTTTTCTGGCAATGCTGAAGCTATGGCCTTATGGAGGCTCGACCTGAAGGGTGGAATAATAGACTTGGTCACTGTGGTGGACGAGGCTTCTTTTTCCCCGGTCGGGCCAGGGACTGACAAAGTTTTAGGCCTCTTGGTATGCAGCTGGAATTCCTCGAAAGATACCTCAGTGACAGGCGGAGATAAATCCTGCCTCAGCCTCTTCTCTTTTGGGACCTGTGGCATGGTCGTTGGTGACACAGTGGTCGAGGGACCTTGTTGTTCTACTTCTACCAATGTGTTAGGATCCCACACTATCTGATTTGCAATTTTTTCCACTTCAGGCCTAGCTTCATGAACATATGGGATGTTCTTGTTCTTAACTCTCATCTCTGAGATGATCCCACATGGATCATAATTCCATGGGAAGCTCATGGATAACTTCATCTCCCTTATCATCCTATCTGCTTCTTCCCCAGCTCCCCGATTGTTGCAGATGAAGGAGCGAATCTACCCCTTGATTCTAAGCTACTGCTTTTTCTTCAATGACACAAAGTGGATATCATCGGAATTTATGATCTGCCTTATATATTCCAAAGCAAAAATCCTGATAGGCAGATACTTGGGCAGCTTATACGGTGCCAACTCACACCCGTATACTCTGATCTCAGTGTGGTCCTGGTATAAATACCAATCACCCGTCTTTGTGTTATCTGAGAGGTGCAGGATCCTCTGAACTTCATCGTTTATCCGAGGCTTGGGAATATCGCTTAACATACTTACCATAGGGTGGTAGAACTGGTCGATGAACTCCTTGAAGCTGAAATCAATGGAGTTGTGCTTGAGCAAGGAGGTCCATGTTGTGACTGCCTGAGGTCTACCATCTCCATCCATCTTCTGCATGGAAAAGCCAAATTTATCCGCCTGGAAGAAGACGAACAAGTATGCCAGTATTGATGAGTATCTGAACATGCCTTCCATGCCGAAATTCATGAATTGTTCATGAATATTGTCTGCCAAAAATGTGCTAAAGTCAAATTGGGTGGTGGGATTTTCATCAGTAGAGAAAATGGATAGAAAACCCATAATGGGTTCATCTACCCACTAATCAGAATAGTATCCTAACAAAGCACAGAGGGATGAGATGACCTTGTTTCCCTTAGTCGAGGACATGGAAGACGGATACAAAGGATTTGTGGAGGGAAATTGAGCGGATGGGGGAAAGAAAAACTCAAATATTTGAGGTCTTTGGGGGAAGGTCATTTTCTGGTATAGTTCCGTAAGAATTTCCAGATTGAAGGGAGACACAGAGTCGGCTTGGGGAATTTGCATCATCTGGTCTATGGATTCAGGCATGATGAGGAACATGATATCTCCAGATGAGGAGATGAAAACTCTTTGTTCGGGAATATAGTGAGCTTGACACTTAAGAGAGAACTCGGGAAAATGGTGGATTTGAGGGAAGAGGTAGAGGGGTAAATTGGATTCCCAGAGTCCAATTTCATCACTCTAGTCCAGGAAAACTTCCCTGAGGCACGACTGGAGGTCTGAGAAATCAAAATTGCATTTAGTATCCATGATTAATCAGTCTTTTTCGACCAGTGGGATCCTGTCTAGGTCGACAGGAGGCAGGAGAAATAGATTCTCCTCTCCTTCTGCTTGTTTGGATTTGGCACCATTTCTGCAACAGTACCTGTAATAAAACACAACGTTAGTGGGGGCGAATGACTGTGGATGAGGGAAATGGAATGTAACAGAGGAGTAAGCGGTGAATTTCTCTGGTGCGATGGGTGAATAGTGAAAATGAGGGAAATAACGATAGTTTTAAGTAAAAGGGGGGTCAGTTGGGTACGGGAGACAGGTCAGCTGGATAACGGATAGATTATTCAGTAATAAATGGCCAATGGATCACTTTAAGGGTGACATGGCGGGTGATAGTGGCTGAGGGATACAAATGGGTGACGTGGAGGCTATCGATTGGAGGTAAAAGTCATAATAAGGGGCTTGCCACGAGCAAAGAGGGGGGAAAGACTGACAACAGTTATGTGACATGACTAGTTCGGGAAAGGTGGAGGGTGACGTCCAGTGGTGACGAAGGTCTATCAGATAGCATATGGTGACGGGACTCGGGGCAATAGATCGATGCCACGTATAACAAGAGACCCGCCAGAGGAAGAAAAACATTTCGGA
>ML783251.1:1131759-1158985 GCA_009831015.1 Picea engelmannii | reverse complement strand
ATTGACCTTTATTACATCCGAATACATTGATCTACCTATGTGCGGGTTAGGACCTTAACAACGGGAGTGGGGCCCTTCGTCAATACTTCACCATTCCAGACCCCCCCTGGTATTAAAGACAGAAAGGCAAGGGGGGTCCGGTATCGCATGAGCGTCGTTGATCTGGGCACTTTAATCCTGACCGATCAAGAGATGCGTGCCCAATTACGGACCCCCCCCCCCCCTTCGCTTAAAGGTAGAATGGCAAGGGGGCTCCATAATCCAATCCTGACCGTAGATCTAGGAGTACAAATTATGACCGTCCAGATTTGCTCGCTGCATATCCAATGCTGCAGATGAATCTAAACAAGATCGAAGGGCTACTGTTGCACGACACAGTAAAAATGCTAGAAACCATTGATGGCGCCCGCTAGAGAATACGAAGAGACCCGTGTGTGATCGCCAGAGGAGATGAAGAGTCTTCAAGCTTTGTCCAGTGAAGCAAGACTATTTTTAGAAAGGATTGACAGATGGATGAGTGTTGAATTCTATAACTGAAACAGAGAAGGCGAGCTCGACTGTCACAAAGAAGACGAAGAGTCTCAAACTGACAGAGACGCTGAGGAATCTCAGTATAACATATGGTGATGTTGGACACACGGGGCAAACCACCAGAGAAGCTGAAGAGTCACGATGATGATCAGACAGAGCACTCGAGAGGTGGAGAATAATGACACAGAGTCAGCATGCAGAGGTATTGCGAACATTGCATGCACAAGGTGCACAGAATCTATAAATACACGGTACAGAGAAGAGATGGGTGCGGTTGCTACTACGGTTGCTATTGGAGTTTGCTGTGGTAGTTGTTGGTGAAGGTGATTCATGTGTGAAGAAGGATCAGAGTGCAACAGCTGAAGAGGACAGAAGAGGAACTGTGCAGAAAATGGACATGGCGCACAGAGCATAAAATGCAAAAGAACAGACAGCGCAAGTGATGTGTGCATAAAGGCAATGAGGCAAATAAAGCAACGAAATGCAGCAGAACAATGATCAGTCTGGTAAGCCATTGTTGAACATCATATCACTGTAATAAGGTTGAGTAGCAAAGATTTATATTTTAGGGTGGTTGGGAGGTGCTAGGGAGGACTGGTGTCCTCAAAGGTTCAAGTGGGTGCTTGAACATAGGGAGTTGGTGCTTCCTTCTAGTTGGTGCTAGAGAAACCAGGGAGTTGGTGCTTCCTTCTAGTTGGTGCTAGAGAAAACAGGGAGTTGGTTCTTCCTTCTAGTTGGTGCTAGAAAAACCAGGGAGTTGGTGCTTCCTTCTAGTGGGTTCTAGAGAAAACAGAGAGTTGGTGCTCTCAGCATGTTGCAGCTTGCAAAACTGAGGTTGTAGCCTCATTATGAGTTGGTTCTCATATGTATGGTACTGTAAAGAATGTAACCATTACTTATCATATAAAAGAAGAGAGGTTTTTACCCTGCATGGGTTTCCTCTGGAAATATCTGTCTCTTTGTTTCTCATATATGTGAATGATGTTGAAAGTGCTATTGTTTATTTCCCTGCTTTATTNAGTTGTCTAACACATCGAAGTACTCAGGAGAAAACTCATCCACTGAAGGTACTGAAATACTCTCCCTTTGATCCATGATCATTAGAGGATCATAAAGTTTCAAGTTCTCTACATTCCCAATTGAGTACATCTACATGTATAGTGGTAGATCTAGGTGGAAAGCATTTGTGCCAATCTTCTCCAAGATGGTGAAGGGTCCATATCAGATTGGCTTGAGCTTCTTTCCTTCACCCTTCAACCTATATTTTTTCATGGGAATCCATACTTGATCCCCAACCTGGAACTAGTGATCACCTATGTGTTTGTGATGGCATGCTTTGTACTGTGCATGACTCTTTTCCAACTAATCATATACTGTCTGGTGTACCTACTAAATCCTCTATATGAACTTGCAAGATTTGTCTTCATCTCTTTTCTCTTTTGAGTCAAAATATTTCCCAAATGTCAAGTCCGAGGGAGTCTTAGGTAGATACCCAAAACATGTCTCAAATGGTAAACTTTGGGTGGAAGAGTGCAAGGCTCAATTGTATGCATGTTGGACATAGTGCAACTGCTCATCTCAAATCTTAGGGTTTCTGTTGTAGTACCCTCGAAGCAAATGAACCACGGTCTTGTTGACCACTTCTATATTTCCATCGATCTTTGGATGGAAATAAATACTCCTCTTTAACTTGGTGTCCATGAGCTGCCAAAAAATTGTCCAAAAGTCCCCTAAAAATCGAGAATCGCAATCCGAGATAATGGATGTGGGAAACCCACAATGAACCCCATACATGTTGGAAGAACAAATGAGTAGCTTTCTCATCTGTGACCTAGTTTTTACATGGAATCAAGATACACATCTGTCTAAACCTATCCACTACCACATACAAGTAGTCATGACCCGTTTTAGACATAGGTAACTCCCCTACAAAATCCATGGATATGCTCTCCCAAGGATGAGAGGGAACACGAACTGGTGTGTATAGCCCCAATTTTCTATTAGTGGGATTACAAGTTGAGCACAACCCACACCCATTTACATATTTGGTTTCAACTTATTTAATTTGAGGCCAATAATAAAATCTCTACAAATGTGCTAAAGTCTTGCCTACCCAAAAATGCCCAGATATTAAAGAAGTGTGACCTTCTCTGATTACATGCACTCATTCATTTCTAGGAATACAAAGCTTTTCCATATGGTAGAGTAGCTTATCCTACAAATGAAAATTCTCCACTTGTGAACCACAAGTTAGCCTCTCATATACATCTTTGAAACCTTCATCATTAGCATATTGTTCAACATAACCGACATGAGCTAAGGAAGCATTTTTCAAAACAATAGATGCAGAAATAGGAGGTCTAGAAACCATATCTGCAACTTCGTTGTTTATTCCCTTCTTGTATCTGATAACTAGATGGAACTGTTGTAAGAATCCCATCCACCTGTAGTGCCTCGATTGTTGAAGCTTGGTCTATGACTAGTGGTACTGTAAGGGTTGGTGATCAGTGTGTATGACCATTTCCTTCCCCATCAAGTAGTGTTTCCATTTCTTCATGCTTTGTACCAACACATACAGTCCTTTTTCATATGTAGGATAATTACAAATAGCCTTAGAAAAAGTTTCAGAATGAAAGAAAATGGGCTTACATTGTTGCATCATGACTGCTCCCATGGAATACGCACTGGCATCAGTCTCAATTTCAAATGATTGTTGTAGGTCAGGTAGAACCAACACTGGTGCGGTGATGATATTTTCCTTCAAAGTGTTGAAGGATTTTTGTTGTCTTCCTCCCCACTGGAAGACCCGCTTCACACTGGTTAAAGCATGCAAAGGAGATGCAATATAGGAGAAGTTATAAATGAACTTTCTCCAGTACTGAACTACCCCTAAAAATCTCCTAACCTATGTAGCTGATGTTGGATTAGGACAATTTACAATGAATTCAACTTTGGAGGGATATATCTTTAGTTGACCACCTGCTACAATATGACCCAAGTAAACTAATGAGGTTTTTCCAAATTCACACTTTAACAATTTTACATACAATGTTTCCCTTTTAAGGACACCTAATACTTTCTTTGCATGCATTACATGTTCATCCCAAGTCCTACCAAATACAAGAATTTCATCTAAGTATACAATCACAAAGTCATCTATGAAAGTTCTAAAAACATCATTCATAACACGCATGAATGTGATTGGGGCATTGCAAATCCCAAATGGCATTACCATCCATTCAAATATACCTTGTTTTGTTTTGAAGCCAGTCTTCCACACGTCGCATTTTTTTATTATGACCTAGTGTTGTTCGCTCCTAAAATACAACTTGGTGAAGTACACTACATTCTTCAGTTGATATAGCAAGTCATCTATACGAGGCAAGGGGTAATGGTTCTTCATCGTTATTTTTTTTTGTGCGCGAAAATTCACGCACATCCTCCAAGTGCCATGTTTCTTTGGAACCAGTACTATCGGAGAGCCACAAGGAGAAGAGCTTGGTCTGATGACCCCTCTTTCAAGCAAGTCCTACACCTACTTTTTGATCTCCTCATTTTCTAGCACATACATTCTGTACATGCCAATGTTTGGTAAGGGAACATCTTGGTGCAACTGTATTTCATGTTGGATCTCCCTCTTGGGAGGAAATCCTTTTGGTTCATGAAATAATTCATCATAGTTAGAAATAAAATCAATCATTTCATCTTTATGAGAAGGATCACAATCATCAAAAGCATTATATTTATCAAGATATTTTTCTTTCAAAACCACGAGCACAAATTTCTTGCTAGTATTGATGGCTCTCTTTATCTACCCTACACTAACAAGAGTTAAGTTCTTCATAATGTGATCTCTAACAATGTATTCCACACCACCTTTGGTGAGATGGTATTTGTTTTCCTGTCAAAAGTAGATAGCATTCCTATCATACAAATAGGGACTTCCCAAGATAATTCCACAGATATCAAGCAGGACCACATCAAGTTCAATCTCATCTACCAACTTTGAAGCAATAAAAAATTTCAATCCACACTGCCTGGTAACTTGAAATTTTGTGTCATCACACACCCAACCAAGAGGGTAATGTTTTGGATGAGGTATTGTCTCTAAGAAAAACTTTTTAACAATCACTTCAGATATCAAATTAACTTGAGAACCTGGATCAAACAAAGTATCCACTTTAGTATGTTTCGCTACTACTATGATGTGAAAAACTTCACTTCTATTATTTTCAATTCCAAGAGATGGAATTGTAGAACTTGAACTAGCATGAGAGGAAACTTTACCTTGTACTCCAACCACTGCGATTTTCATTTCATCACCTGAATCAGAACCTAGGTCTTGTTGCACTGTAGCAACAATTTTTGGCTTCCCTTTTCCACCAAATTTATTTGGTCTTAACTCTGGATGTAGTTTCCAGTAATGCTCATCATCATGCCCATATTTTTTGCAATGAGTGCAAAAGCATTTTCCTTCCTCTTTCTTTGTTGTGGATTTATTTTTCCCCTTTCCTTTTCCTTTGAACTTGTTGTTTTGGAACTTGGAAGGATTATTTGTGTGATCTTCATGTACATTCTTTCCCTTTATTTCAAGATTAATTTCTTGCACGCATACTTCATCTAGATTAGTGGGATTAAAAAAAAACAATGTGTGACGAACGTAACTATGAAGTGCACCAATATATTTCATTAAAGTCTCTGGAGAGTCTAAAGGAACATTCAATGCAAGTGCCTTCTTCCTAAACTCTTATGTGAAAATATGAACATTCTGACCTTTACCCTGTCTCAAATTTTTTCATTCCATCATGGCTTTTTGTACATGACCCAATGGATAAAATTTATTTTTCAATGCAGAAGTAAATTCAGACCATGAAAAAAGGAGTTTACCATTATGTGTGCTACCTTTCTGAAGTTTACTCTCCCACCATACAAGGGTTTTGCCTTCCATCCAAAGAGAATCCAATTGGGTCTTCTCCTATGCCTCTTCAATCTGTTGTACATAGCAGTAAACATCGATCTGTCTAATCCAATTGTTTAACTTATCTGCATTAGCTTCTACATTAAACATGAGAAAAATAAATTTGACATCTAATTTCAATAATGGATTTTTAAAATCATTTTGATGAAAATTAGAATGATGAGAATGAGAGGAAGAAGAAGATCTTGAACTTGAAGACAAATATGGAGGCTCAGGAGGGTCTCCTCCAATTCCTTGGTCTTCTGCAACAGCATCCTCTGCTTTAGCTTTCTTCTTCTTTTCCTTCTTTTCCACTCTCTTCTCGTAATCTACAAACAATTTTTCTACCATGTCTAACATATGATAGAAAGCCTTGTACAAAGTTCTTCATACTTACTCTGTACAAAGTTCTTCATCCCCCATTTTCTTTCTTCGAGTTGCACGTCCAATCTCTAGGTTGAAAGTCTCAAGTTTTCATTTACCCTCTTTGAGCTTGGCCCTAGTAAGCATTCACACTCGCAATTCAATTCAAAGAACACTTCTCTGATACCAACATGATCCAGGATATTTTATTCGATGACATTCACATGAATTTCATTAAAGAGCATAAACAAATCTTATGTACAATGTAAATAAAGAAGGCATAAATATGAAGAAATGATGAGAAAGAAGGAAATAACACAAAGCTTGATAATGGAGTTCATCCAAACAATGGAATACATCTCCAGGCCCACTTCTAAGTGGATAGGCCTTTATATTATCTCAAAACAATTTGGCATAAATACATGGAAATACCTTAAATATGCAAATGTCAGGAAAATCCACTGCTCTGATTCAAATTCTAACTGCACCAGTGGAATTCTTGGTGAGAAATCGTGCAAAAATGTATGTCAATTCATCAAATTCTGTCACTGTCACCCCCATGCCTCTCTTGGGCTCTATGCTGTGTTTTTCTTGCCTCTGCAACCTACAATAATTACTCCTCCTGCATAAAATTACGTGCCCGTATGGAACTGGTCGCAGACCTCCCCTTCGACAGATGAGAAACTTGGTTTAAAGAAAAACATGGGGTGGACTTTACCAAGTCCATCTCACAGTTTTTTGGTAACCAATGGTTAATGATAGGAGGGAGGTCTCGGGGTCAAATCCACGAGCCTTCCCCTTTTGGGCTCTTGTTACGACTATTAGTTATATATAATATTATGTTGTTGGGATTTGGGGTTCGACCGGTCCGATCGTTGGATCTGGTGTTGGCCGGTCCAACCAATGTATATTTTTTTACCATTTAAAACATGTCTTCAATCGAGAGTTTGACCGCCAACTGGTCTAGTGTATATATTTTTTTTGAATTTTTTGATCCTATCCCTCATTAGGCATCTGCGGGGTGCCACGTGGCACCCTGTGATTGGGCCATGTGGCACCTCTAGACTAGATTTCCTAAAACCCAGTCACCTGCTGACTTGCCTACCACATGTTGTGTTGCAAGAGTGCCATGTGGTGGCCCCTGGGTGGTGCCATGTGGTGCCTTCTGGGGTGCCACGTGTCACATGTCTATTGGCCCATTTGGCCACCCAAAATCACCAAATCAACATGCCACATGGTAACCTCATGTGTTGCCACTTCGACATGCTAACATCAACATGTCATCTTGCTAATGTTAGCACTACACAGTTAGTTGTTGACATCATTTGCACGAATGTTGACGTCACCATGTTGACTTTGACTAGGTTGACTGAAACTTTTACTAGCCATATCTTTATCATACAAACTTCGTTTGAGGTGTCGTTTGCACCGTTGGAAATATCTTAACGAGATCTTCAACTTGGTGCCATTTTTTATGAGATTCGAGGACTTTGATTTTTTTTCCTTTTAGATCCTCCTAGATCAATGAAGCATGCACAAGCCCCCACTCTTATGCATCACACAGTGTAGTCGATAGAACTCTCTTCAAATCAAATTGAGTCATTCTTTCAATCCCCTTCCACAAAATTATTATGAAGAAGAGGATTTGGCGGAGAAAAAATATTTCTCCTTCACCTTATCAAACTCCCAAATAATTACCTATAAAACCTCCCTTGCATCTTCATCGAATGTGTACCTCATATGTAGAACCCATCACATGTAGATGAGTAGGTAAGGCAACATGTAGATGTTGTACGCCATCCTTGGAAATCGTTCAAAGATGGAAATTATATCCCTAATGTTGAAACCCATAATGGAAAACTCAATGAATGAGCCTCAATAAATAGAAAGAACTGAAGTATAAAACCATATGTATCATCATTCACCACACATCCTTGGGCATGTGTCTTGCAATACTCCATGAATTATCATTGGAATTGTAGGTTTTGACTATATGTGCACTCAGAGTACTTGACATGGTTACCATCATGACTTTGTATGTGTATCAACTCTCACCCTCCCCTCCCATGATGCCCATGGAAAAGATGTTCCAAATTGCCGAAAAGGGGTAAGTTGTAATGACATTCTTATGAGAGGATAGGAAAAAAAAATTGCATATGCAAGAGTAGTCTGTGACAAGAAGAGGCTTGTGGATGATCCACAACAATAAATTAGATATATTTCCTTTTATTGTTGTAGGAGGATGAAGGAAAGGGGGATGGAGGATGGATTCTTCTAGTTTTTATTGAAGAAGTAAGAAGCAAACTCAGATCTAGCAACTTGCACAATAAGCGACCTTGGGTTCCTACTAGGAGGCTTCTTAACCCATTTATCTGTTATGATTTTTATTGATTAATGGAGAGAATTTTAGTGTTTGGGTGCACTATGAAATCCACACATTTCACTACTAGCCATGCAAAAAAAAAAAATTGAAATGCTCTCGAAACTCCATCAATTTGTAGGACTTCTCTAGGTCACCCATTTTAGAGAAGGAAATAGATGGAGGTTGATCATTAGTGCATTTAATTTATTAATCATATAGGGATTGACGTGTTTTTAAGACAAATTATGAAATATATTAATAAAATAAAAACAAAGTCATATTGCATACACAGGCACACATTTTCCCTCGAGAGGGTGGGTGGTGCACACACATGTACACCCTCATCCCCCTCTTGCACATGCATGGGGTAACAATGTCTCCTCACACACACATTCACATCAAGAGGATGGGTGGTGCACACACATGCACACATTCACCCCTTGATTTCACACACATAGGGGTACCCCCTTTTTGTATGCAATCAAGGTTGAGGGTGTGCATGACACACAAGCACATCATCACACCCCATGGTGTGCATGTGTGGTCTAAAATTATTGGTCATTTCCATATTTGATGTATTATTTATATTTTATATTTTTGTGAAAAAATTTATTGGGTTCATGAAGCTAGGGTAATGTTATTGTATTTATGAAGTTCAAATTTCTCAAAGGGAAGGTTCCTTATGCGTTGGCACAACCCACTAAGAATACTTCAACAACACTCAAATGTATTGAACTATCAAACACCTTCCCAACATTTAATAAGGGGTGGATTCCCAACACTCAGTATAATTAACATGTTCAATCCTTTCCATAATATATGTTTTCAACTTTTTTTTTATATTATAAATCAATACTACATTTTTATAAAAATTGAATTTTCAAAGTCCTTTTAATACAAACCTCATTGAACACTCCTATTTAAGCCTTCTTTCTTTCCATTTTCTCATCTCTATGCGTCAATGTATATTTTTATTTTCATACAGTATTACACAATGTTGCTATGACATACAATTGACCTATTATTATTTTATTATTCACACACATGCACACAATCCACGCAAGGTAAAGGTCAATCAAGAAAGCATATTATCCCCACAATTAATTAACCAGTATATTAATAAGAGGGTAATTATCTACGTGGACACTCTAGTTGGAATATGAATCCTTACCCAACAATTTTTTTTTTATCATTGTTAATATAAAATCAATAATTACCTCCAATTTAAAGGAATTCAAGTGATTATGCAATGTAAGTGAACTATGAATAATCTCAATTTTTTTTCCATGGAGAAGTATAATGCCAAAGAATTATGTTGGATGAAATATTTGCATAACAAGAAAACATTTACAACATATAATTATAGTTAATAATTTTTTGTAAAGACCCATAAGTTTCTAGAATTTTGATTAAGGATCCATCTCCAAAGAGTCTTGAATTCAATCCCAATGGTTCCTTCATCTTGAATTCAATAACTAAGTATCAATATATATTTTTAGTGATATATGGTATACACAATGTTGTTGTGGCATGGGATAAGAAGAAGCACATGGATACCTTAAAGATATGGCTAGAAATCATTACCCTACAAAACACAAGTTTGTCATTCTTGTAATACCCCAGTTTTGATCCTCAATGTAGTATTGTATATTTTTAAGTATTATGAATGGTCGCAAGCCAAGAGATGTAATGTATAAACATTGTACGTTGAAAAATAATAAAAGGGAACACACCATCGACTGTAGACGGGTAAGGAATAGATTAATGGGGGGATATGGTTCCACAAGAGAGGGGGATTAATGGGGGTTTTGTGGGGCTTCCATACACCTTGAGTTTTAAGTCATATTCATTAATCAATTTATCATTTAGCCATTTATCCCTTTGACTTATTTAGCACTCAATCATTGAATTCATGTAAGAGGTTGGGTGAGGAAGTCAACCCATTCAGTTATAACAACATGCGTTGAGTGTAATCATCCTTCGGGGGGGGGAGGGGAGTAAGAGTCAAGAAATCATGGGAGAAGAGAATTCTTGTAGTTATTGAATGATCTTGCATACCTCTTGATCTTGATTCCATTCTATATTTGCTTCTTCCACCCAATCAACTTTCATAATAGAAATAGCACATATGGAACCCTCTATTTCTTCTTCTTTCCTTGAAAGTGCATCTTCCACAATATTATGTTTTCATTTCTTGTAGATAATTTCAAAGTCATAACCTAGCATATTTGTAACCCATTTTTGTTTCTCTTCTAAAGATAATTATTTCTCCAAGAAGTACTTCAAACTATCATGATTTTTTTTTACTTTGAAGTGTTTTCCTATTATGTAAGGGAATCATTTCTTAACTACATGTAGTATGACCAACATTTATTTTTAATAAATGGGTTTGTGTAAGTTTTTCCCTTAAATTGGTCTCTTTCAAAGGAAAGGGGCCTTCCTTCTTGCATTAAAATTGCACCAATGACATGGCCTAAGGAATCACACTCCACAATAATAATAAAAAATTGCAGTCAGGTGTGGCTAGGGAAGGAGTTGTTCACATAACCTCCTTAATTTTTTCAAAATATTTGATTGTTTCTTGAGTCCAAGAAAATACTTCATTCTTTAATAATATTATTAGAGGTCCCATTGTTTGACCATACTTTTTGACAAACTTTTGGTAATAACTTTTCAATCCTAAGAATCCTCTAAGTTTCTTCAAGGTTTTGGGAATTGTCCATTCCCTCATAAATTTAATTTTGTTAGGGTCCACTTTTACACCTTCATGAGATACAATATGACCCAAATATTCTATTTTTTGAACCCCAAAGGCACACTTGGAAGGATTTTCATAATGTTGTAATACTCTTTCAACATGTTGTACATGCTCTTCCCAAGATTTGTTGTAGATTATTATGTCATCAAAAAATACTAACACAAATTTTCTAAGGAAGGGTTTGAAAATAGAATTCATCAAGCTTTGAAATGTTGACGATGCATTAGTAAGTCCAAATGGCATAACCAAAAATTCATAATGACCTTCATGTGTTCTAAAGGTTTTTTTGGGAATGTCCTTCTGCCTCATTTTGATTTGATGTGTAACATCCCCACTATAATCCCCATTTTAATTAATACATAATGTAGATATGAATGTGGCTATGACCAAGCGATTTAATATGTGAATTGTATTTTTTATTTTAATAAATATAATGTGATACCGGCTGCCGGGAATATGGACAGAGATGGGGGCTAATTAATCCACAAGAGAGGGGAATGCCTAAGAGGTGCCCAAGGAGGAAATTAATTGTGGGTATTAATCCAAACCCATATTTCTAAATTTTATTATCTTTTGGGTTAACCATTTGTTTTTTGTTTGAGTGTATGAGATCCCAATCATCGAATACCTATCAGGGGGTGGGTGTAGAAGTCACATCCCATAGTTATTGGAAGCATGGGGATGAAGTACAATGAACATTGGCCAGCGTGAGAAGTCAATTGTCTTGGGAAAATAGAGGAA
The DNA here is from genome assembly GCA_009831015.1 of Picea engelmannii. NCBI lineage: Eukaryota > Viridiplantae > Streptophyta > Pinopsida > Pinales > Pinaceae > Picea > Picea engelmannii. Next base: position 1,147,273 of record ML783251.1, on the reverse strand, counting down.
ATCTGTATGGGGAGGATAGGTAGTTTTTCATATTCAATTTTTGCATGAACAACAAGCATGGAACAAGGAAAAAGAGAATTGGAACTATACCAAGAAGGATTGGATAATTCTAAAGCACGATGGAGCATTTTTGGATCACTCTAGAGCTAAAGATTGAATAGCCAGGTTGTCAAGCATGAAGAGTGAACTCATGTGTGAGTTGCATTGTAAAAACAAGTGTTTATTGTTGTTTTTTCCTGGTATTTTTCTTGGAAGTGAGTTCCCTTGGGCCTTGAGTTCTCAGTAGAGATATTCCTAGTTACATGTGCCAAAAATACCTCGATAAACGAATGTGATGCCCAATGGACTGAGAGAAGTGAAGGATTACATTCCTTGGGTTGGGAAAGTCAAGAGGAAGAGAGCCAAAGGAAATTCGATATAGTTGTAGAAGAATACCAGTGGGTTGTGGGATTTTGATTTGTGAGTGGACTGTGAGAGGCACCCTTCTCTTGTGGATTCCTATCCCCAACTCGGAGGTGACTTGTTGTTGAGATTTGGAACAAAAAGTCTATGGTTGGGTGGAACATCCTTCCCAAGCAGCAAGTTGCACAAACATTTTAAAAAGACAAGTGCTTATTTATTTTTTCCGAGTTTTCTCATGAATTTTATCATGTGCATGAGAATGGTTTTTATGTGTTGTTGTAGATTATTATTTGGCTACATTGTGTTCATTTAGAATGATGTAGATGCATTTAGTTATGGGTATCATAATCTAGTTAAATATGCATTTAATCTATAGCTGGCATGCTACAAGATTTAATTAGTAGAAGAAATTTTTGAATTTATGTGTATTTTGCAAAATTAATGTTCCTCGGTTAAGTTGGGGAATTTTACATGATGATATCCTACACGAAGATCCAAATTAGTAAAGAAAATTGCTCCATCCAATTCATCTAATAAATCATCAATGACAAGAATAGGAAACCTATCTTTGATGTTCATTTTGTCAAGTTGTATATAATATGGAAACCTACGCCATGAACCATCCTTCTTCATAACCATAACTAATAGTGAAGATAAATAAATTTGGCTAGGTTGAACAATGACCACCTATAAAATTTCTTGGATCATATCCTCAATCCCACTTTTCTGTGCATATGGATACATGTAAGGCCTAATGTTAGGTGGTACACTTCTTGGTTGCAAATGAAAAGCATGGTCATGATCTCGAGTATGTGGAAGACCTTTAGGAATCTCTCCAAATACCTTGGAATGGTTGTTGATAACTATTTGGAGATCCACTCGAGTAGAGGATATATATGTTTGAACATCTAGTGAGCACAATTGTGTAATTACACAATGATGTATTTTTTTTCATAATTTTTTCATGTTATTAAATCTTATCACCTTAGAGGATTTCCCTTGGATACCTCTAAGCTCAAATTAATTACCTTTTGAGGAAAATCTCATGAAAAGATCTTGAAAATTAAGGCCCAATGTTCCCAATGGTTGTAACCATTGGACCCCTAATACAACATCGACACCACCCATTTGGATGGAAATCTCAAGAATATCCAATAAATACTCCCCCACATTGACCTTAATACTATGGCATTTCCCAGAACAATTTATCACACCTCCATCTACAATCATTACTTGAAACTCTGGTGTTGGAAATATAAAGCAATTTAGATATTTTGTTAATTTGTAATTGATGAAGTTATGTGTACTACTAGAATCAATCAATATTGTTACCTTTTCTTTTTGATGTATCATTGTATATTGAGGATTTTTGGAGTACTAATGCTAGCCAATGCATGACAACATATCATTGGAGTAGTCTCTTCTAGATCCAAATCTTGTGATGGTTTCAATTCTTGATCTTCTTCCTCTTCACAATCTATGTAGAATAATTTATTCTCACTGCATTTATTCCATTTATTATACTTGTTATCACAATTGAAACACAGTCCCCTTTCTCTTCTTTAATCCATTTGTTGAGGTGTAAACCTTGTCGGTTAAGTGAGGTTAGGAGAGGGTACACGTTTCTCTCTATAGTTGTTAGTGGCCACCCTTCTAGTAGACATATTTTGTTTTCCACTTTCCTTTCCATATTGAAATATTTCTCTAGGGATTTAGGTTTGAAGATATGCACTTAATGTTGAATGTTCTCCTTTAAAGTTCCCATAAAGAGATCTATAAAATTATCCGCATGAATGTTCTTTACCATGAGACTAAGCTTTTGGAGTTGTTGAATGTGCTCTATAATTGGACCGTTTTGCCGAATATTTATCAATTGACTAAATAATGTATTTTTCTTAATATCCCCAGAATGTGATATCAAATCATCCGTAAAAATGGACCAAGAGATAATAGAATTCTTTTTTTTTTCACAAATCCATTAATACCAAACAATTTAATCATTTTCTAAATACAAGGATGCAATAGGTAACTTTTGTAAGCTTGGCACCTAGTGTAGATCAAATAATTGATTCATCTAGAATATCCATTTTATAAGATCTTTACCATCAAACTTCCACATATTGATCTTCAGAATGAAGTAGTTCCTTGGTGCCGACTTGAAGACATGATGTTGTGGATCTTGGAGTAATGAATGATCATGATTCTAATATTCGATATTTGTACTCTCCAAATGTGACACAATACTCCTCATATGTGATTGAGTCTCAACAACCTTGTTCTCCTTATTTTCATGATTTCCTTGCATCTTGTTATCTCCTTTAGTGGGTCTCTCATTTATGGTATTTAAGAACATGTCATACATGGAATTTTTCAATTCTTCCATCTTCTTTTCCATATGTTCCCAATTTTCATTAATCTTCTTCTCCATATTTCCCAATTTTCCTTCATTTATTTTTTAAGGTATTCTTGAGAATGTGATAAATCCACTTGATTCAAAATACTAGCACTCATTTCATCAACTTGGTTGTTTAATTGGGTTAGCCTATTTTCTAAGTCTTCACTTTATTTGAATTTCATGTTCGGGTTTTTATGAGGAGTACTAGTAGTATTTCTTGTAGAACCCTTTTCCATGTAAGAAAATAATAATGCTTCTCTTTTTCATCTTTATCACAAATTTTGAATCATCAAAAATATATATTCCAATCAAAAGTTATGCCTTGTAAGTCATGTCCAATTCAAATCCTCATTTGGAGTGTGTCTGGATGGTTTACCTTTGTATTGATATATCTCTGAACTTTGAACCCTCCTGAATATAAAATTTTGTCCTATAGTATTCTAATATGACTTATTGAAATCTTGAAAAATTCACAGTATGAACCTTCCCTATAATTCACTATGTCTCCTCAAGATTTTGAACATTTCAGAATCTAAGACTTCACTAAAATGTTTTTATAGAAAAATAAAAGATGACTTGTTTGAGACTAATTTCTAGACTAGTTACAAACCCTAACTTCCACAAGAGATACATATGAAAATATAACAAACCAAAACATACATTTTTTACCACCTATACTATGACATTTATCACTAGTCTCCACAAAATTTCACTATTTGAAACTTCCTAGAAAAAAATTATAGCGAAAATTACAAGATGACTCGTTTAAAATTGATTTCAGGATGAGACAAAAACCTTATCTTCCATAGGATATATCTTTGAAACTGTAATAAAACAAAAATTAAAATGTTTACCAGATGTATTTTGATATGTCTCCTAATTAACCTCCAAATTGCGCTATCTAAAACATGACGGAAAAACAATTATAGCAAAAATTCCAAGATGAATCACTTTAAGCATAAAAACACTAGGATCGATGCTATGATACCAAATGTCATGAACCAACGCCTTGAGAATGATAAAAAGTCAATGAATAATAGTCCACTTCAAGGGGGAAACCTCCTTTTACAATATATTCAATGTAAAATATGAGATGAGATGATCCTAAGACTAGGTCTCCTTGGTGTGTGTGTGTGTGTGTGTGTGAGAGACAAATGGTACAATTATAATGAAATGGTACAATGAAGGGTTCTATCATACATACAAATATAATACTAGAAATGTAATAAGTAAATACTTAGGGCTTAACAAGGGGTTATATATTTAACATGGGGCTTTGTCTAGGGATTAACAATTTTCGAGTAGGAAGGAAGAACATTTTTTACAGTTTAGCAAGAAGAGAGGAAAAACATAATTGAGTGTGGTGAAAGAGTGGCCAACCATAGTGAGTATGGAAGAAAGCTTGTTGAAACTAGTAAATATGTTGAGAATGAGTTCAGTATGCCTATGAGTGATTCCTATTGAGGAAATTACCCAAGAGCATTTGTAAATTTTGTGTGTGCACTCCCATTGCAGTTAGATTTCCTGGAGACCCCAATAGAGAGAATTCTCTTTGGTATATGTTGGATCCGTGGAGGGGATGGATATTTTCCTAGGAACTACAGTGTAGAGAAGGAAATCCCATCCCTTAGGTTGTGTATATTGATGGGGAAGAGAGTCGGTGGTTGGAATTTCTATAGGAGTCATGTCATTGTGTTTTTAGTGGGTATTTGAGTTGTTAAAATGGATTGTAGACACCCATATGAGCTTGTCTATCCTTTTGGACTCATATCCCTAGACCAAGGGTGGCTCGTTGCAGAGAAAAATGGTGCAACAAAACCTATGGTTGGGAGGACTGTCCTTTCTCTATAGTCGGTTGTGTAAAACATTTTGAAAGATAAGTCATTTGATCATTGTGTTATTTATTATTTAATGGTGTAGATAAACATTGCATTTACATAGTAATTTATATGTATGAATGTTGTTGTGCACATTTAATGGTTGTTGTGTATGTTTAAATGGGTGCATTCAGATTTTTAAATTATCCATGACAATATTATGTATGCATGTCATGTTGCATGTATTTTCTACATTTAAACCAATATGTTAATCGAAATGGTAGTAATGGGACTCAATTTTGAGTCTATGTAGGTTATAGATTGGGATCGGAGATTTTGTTTCAACACCAGACCCATATGGGCCAAAGACCAACATGGACTTAACAAATTCATTGTTACAAAGCATTGGTATGTGTCGAATTTGGGAAAGATGGTGAATTTCAGAGTGAAATTCCCAAATTATGTGGGCAGTATTCATGTGAGTTGGAAAAGGGCTTCCTAATTGACAATTGCAGGGTCCATTTAGGCCATGGGAAGCTAAGTATAGAGATCCCATGGAGGATGAAAAGAAAATAATATTTTTGTCCTAAAAAGAAATTTTCAGAAAAATTATGAAATTTTTGAAAATTATAATTTTGGGGGATTTTTGAAAAATTTCATACAGATGATGACATGGACTATACCCATGATGTGGACTAACAGGTTCCACGTTGGCAGCACCATGGTGGAAAAAGGTAGGGTTCATGGCTTAGAGTTTGATGAATCAACGATCAATATTGCATTTGATTTTGAGATTGATGACCTAGAGTCATCCTAAAATTGGGCAAAATTTTCTAAGTTTTCAAAGTTCGATGAATTTTGAAGAAGTCTAAACAAGGCATAGTTCACCAAAGAAGAAAATCGTCAATGGAGAAAAGTGGAATTCGCTGAAATTTTTTTGGGGTTTGACAACGTTTGGTGAAGTATGGTGAATTGAAAGTCGATATCACATTGATCTTGAGATCAACAGTCCAGATTCAATGTGGTTTAGATCCAAAATTTCAAAGTTTTTCCGAGTTAGAGAAATTCAACTAAGTGGGAATAAAATTTAGTTCACTGAAGAAGAAAACCATCGATCACTGATGGATTTTTTTGGGGGTCACCGAAAAGGTGTAATTTTTCCAAGATCCCTGATAAAGCTTTTTCCCAATCACTGATAGAACTTTTTGTTGATCATCAATTGAAATTTTCATCGATCGTTGATAGAATTTTTCTGTTGTCGTTGATAGTCGATATACTTTCTTCGCGATTGTCGATAGACCTTTTTTCGATTATCAATAGACCTTTTTTTATCATCGATAGATGATAGAAGGTTTTTGTTGATTTTTGATGAAGGTAAAGGAGTATGATGCCATGGCCAATTCAGGGGCTGACAGGTGGACATCAATAACCACGTGTTATGCCATGTCATCCAAGTTTCCACATTATCAAAATGATATTTTTTTTTAAATATGGAGCTAAAAACTTGTTTTAGTCATAACATGAGAATAAAAAATCTGAATTGGATGAAATTTAAGGGGTATGTCCTCAGTGAAGGGGGTCATGAAAGTGTCATTAATAACCATGGGCCAATTCTTCTTCAATTCTTTGAAAAATGCAAAACAATTGTTTTTAAAGATCTAGATCATGCTCAATGATCGGGTTCCAGATAAAGGTGAAATTTTTATGGAGTTTCTAAAACGTAGGCATAAAGATACCTAGTTGGGATTTTGGCAAAATTCAAAATGGTTTTGTGTGGGGATGCTAAAACAAGGAAAAATCAACTATCCTCGGATACTTTTGGGGGATTTTTGAAATATTTGGAGGAAAAGGGACCTCAGATCATAAATTTGGAAAAAAATATTGCTCAACATTTTACCTACTCATCAATCTAGACAACTTTGTCTTGAAGCAATTTTCTCAGTTTTTCTCTGTTTAGGAGATAGCATGTTTTGGCTAAAAAATCAATGGAGAAAACATAATAGCACAAAGTCGTCAATTCCATATTTATACAATATTTTACCGGAACATCAAAGTTCAAATATGAAAGTTGGTGTGTATTCCCAATAATAAATTCTATATGTGCCCGTTACAAAACAAATTCTGGTTCTCGACTGATTTTCTTCAACAGGTGGAAGAAAATGGCCTTTCAGATAAATTGCACCATTAAGAACAGTTCGCAGTCGAGCAGAAATGGGAAAACTCAGAAGATTGTAACTTCTCACTCAAAACTCAGAATGAGACATGAGTATAGTTATTGGAAATTTGATTTAAATGAGAATGTGTCTAAAGAATCGTAATTTAGACTAGTGCATTTGTGTTCTTCATGAATTGAGATGAAGAATGACCTATAACCTAATTAATGAATATTTTACAATATGCATAACTCTAATAGTAATTTTTTCATGCACATTTTTTTAGAATTAGAGGTACAAGAACAACAATTAGGTTCATATATGAATACTGAATATATGGATGATGCACACAGTTCTTACAACCATGGAGATGAAATCACATGATTAAATATCAACATGGTAAATGCAAAAACATATTTCAATGGACATAGAAGCAAAGTGGAGCATGTAGAGTTGATGAAGATCTTGCATAGGGAAGTGCATAACTATAGAGAAGATAATAAAAGGTTGATAAGAGCTCAAGAGGAGTAGAACCAAATTAATTCTCAGTTGTTACAGAGTTTGAATAACCTACAAATGAAAATCAACGAGTCTAGTGTAAGATATGTAGCCATTGCAGGTCATGCATAAGAACACATATCTCATGATAGGAGGGATTACTATAGAGAGCCACGACACTCAAAAATTGTTAGCAGGAATCACCATTCACCTAGACATTCATCTAGAAGAGCACTTGCATGTTCATACTTAGAAAGTATCTCAAGTAGGTCTCCTATTAAACATCAAAGGCGAAGGCCCGAGTCAAATATTTTGCAAGGAGAACTTAGGAGGGTCAAGCCACCAACGTTTGATGGAGAGCATAGGAAAGGAGGAGAAGCTAAATATTGATTATTGGGCATGAGAAAATATTTTTAGCTGCACAATTATTCCTCAAATATGGAAGCAAACGTTGCCATATACTATCTTCAGGGGAAAGCTTCCATGTGATGTACTAGTTGAAGCAAGTCAAGCATATTGACGAGAAGATAATTCATTGGAATAATTTCAAGAAAAAATTCCAGCAAAAATACATGTCAAAACATTATTATGACAATAAGTTGCAAGAGTTCTTTGAGCTTAAGCTTGGGAACATGACCATGGAGGAGTATAAGAATAATTTCTTTGAACTCCTAAGGTATGTGGATTTCATCAGGGATGAGAAGGTTAAAATTCATAGGTTCTTGAGTGGGTTTCCATCATTCTGCAAGGATAAAATTCAGTTTGATGAGAACAAGAATTTGGAAGAAGCCATAAGAAAGCATTCAAAGGCAATGCCATATTTTCAAAGAGCTTCAGATCAGAAAAAAAAGGAAATGCGGATCAAAGAAAGAAATTATTTGATCCAACATTCTTCTGGAATAAATCACAGTCATATAGGAAAGGAAAGAAATCACACAATGAGCCCAATATGACAGATTCCTTAGGAAAAAGGCTGAGGCAACATCCCATAAAGTGTTGGGGATGCAAGGGGGACCACATGTATAAATATTTTCCTCATAAAGGACATATGATGAGAAATGTGCACAACCTTCAAGAAGTTGATATAGTGGAAGAAATGGGAAGAAGCGTGTCAATGGTTTATGCAGCCTTAGACAATAGACAAACAAACTATAATTCCCACATGATTGAGGTGGATGGTAAGATTGATAATAATCCCATAGCTATTTTTATTGATTCTAGAGTTAATCATAGATATATAGATTTTAATATGGTTGACATATTTAAATTGAAGAGATGTAAGCATGAAAAGTATTGGAATGTTTAGCTAGCCATTAGAACAAAGAGAAGAATCAATGAGCTTGTTAAATATTGTGAAGTGAACATGAATGGATTCATCACTAAGGAATATTTGAACATCATACCACTTGGTTCATATGACTGCTTGATTGGTATGGATTGGATGAAAAAGCATCATGTTGTCCTAGATTTCTAAAACAAGGATTTCACATGCCTTGATGGGGAAGGAAATTCAAGGATAGTTCAAGCTATTCCAAGGTCTATATATGTTAGAGAGATTTCATCATTGTAGCTTAAAAGAAGTTTTAGAAAAGGGTGTTAGATATATGTATCCCATATGGAGGAGCCAACAAAGGATAAGGAGAAAAATATTGAAGACTACCTAGTCTTGAAGGAAAATGAAAATGTGTTTGGGGAATTCTTAGGATTTCCACCAAATAGAGACATTTATTTCTCTATTGACATGATTCCTGGAGGTTCCCTAGTGTCCAAAACTCTTTACAGAGTGAACACACTAGAATTGAAAGAGTTGCAGATGCAGATAAAATAGTTTTTGAAGGAGGGGTATATATGCCAAGGTGTTTCACTTGGGGTGCCCTGATAGTTTTTGTGAAGAAAAATGATGGAGATCTAGGGTTATGTATTGATTTCAGATATTTGAATAAGGTTATACTAAAGAAAAAGTATCATTTCCCAATTATTGATGATATTTTTGATTAGTTGAAGAGAGAAAAGATATTTTCCAAGATTGAATTGAGATCGGGATATCATCAAGTGAGAAATAGAGAAGAAGATATTAGTAAGATGGCCTTTCGGACAAGGTATGGACATAATTATGTGTTTGTAATGGTGCGATTTGGATTGACTAATGGACACACTACTTTCATGTGTCTAATGAATGGATCGTTCAAAGATTACTTGGATAAATTTGTTATTGTCTTCTTGGATGATATTCTTATATACTCCAACATAGAGGGGGAGCATGAACAACATTTGAGGATGATGCTACAAGTGTTAAGAGAGCACCAATTGTATGCAAGGTTGAGAAAGTTCACTTTTAATCAAAATCAAATCCACTATTTGTGCCACATTGTCTAAGAGGATGCCATAGCAGTGGATCCAAAAAATATTAAAGAAATCAAAGTTGTCTATCACCAAAGAATATTTCATAGGTTAGATCATTTATGGGTTTATATGGTTATTACAGGAGATCCATTGTAGGTTTCTCCAATATTTCACACCCAATCACTTCCTTACAAAAGAAATGAATAAATACCAAGTGTGAAGAGATCTTCCAATACTTGAAAGATTTATTAACTAGTGCATCGATTTTAAAGATTGCAAGCCCAAATGAGAATTTTGCTGTGTGCATATATGCATGTAAAGAAGGGATTGGAGGAGTCCTTACCCAAAATGGGCATGCCGTATGTTATGAGTCAAAGAAACTTAAAGAGTATGAAATAAATTATGCTACCCATGACTTGGAACTTGCAACCATTGTTCATGCATTGAAAATGTAGAGGCATTATCTCATGGGAAAAAAATTTGAGATGAGGATAGACCGTAGTGGTTTGAAATATTTGTTTAGAAAACCAACATTAAATTCTAGACAAACTGGATGGTTGGAATTCCTTAGCGAATATTACTTTGACATCAAGAACATTAAGGGAAAAAAGAATAAAGTGGTTGATGCACTCAATAGAAGGGTGCATGAAATGCATACTACAACAATTAATATGTACAATTTAGATTTGAAGAGAATAATTTTAGAAGTTGTAACAATAGAACAACATCATGTACAAGTTAAAGAAAGTTTACAACAGAGTAATGTACAACAGAAATATAAAGATCACAAGATGGAAGAAGATGGAATTCTCTTGTACAAGAATAGAGTTTATGTTCCTAATTCGTGGGAATTGAGAAATTTAGTTTTAAAAGAGATGCTCAACATACCATACATTGGACATCCAAGATATCATAAAACAATTGCAGCTATAAGAGCTCAATGTTATTGTCCAGGAATGAAGTAAGTTGTAGCTAATTTTATTACTAGATGTATGGAATGTCAAAAGGTAAAGGTTGAGCACAAACATTTAGTGGGATCATCGCAACCATTTCTCATTCGAAAGTGGAAATGGGAGATTGTTACCATAGATTTTATTACCAAGTTTTCCAGAACAACAAGGAAACATGATTCCAACATGGTAGTGGTGGAAAATATCACAAAGGCTACACATTTTATTCCAATCAAGATGACGCATAAGGAAACCAACATTCCTGAAATTTATATGAAAGTAATTTCTAGGCTACATGGCGTGCCTAAGGAAATTGTATTTGACAGAGATACCAAGTTTAAAATATTTGGAAAAAAATATGAATTTCGACACAACGTACCATCCAAGATTAGATGGGCAACCAGAGAGTGTAAGCCAGATAATTGAAGATATGCTAAGAATGTATGTAATGGATCAACCTTCCAAGTTGAAAGATTATCTTCATTTGGTTGAGTTGGATTACAAAAATGGGTATCAAGCATCATTGAAGATGAGCCATTTGAAGCCATGTATGGAAGAAAATGCAACACGTCTATAATTTGGGAAAACCCAGAAAAAAGAGAAGTTATTGGTCCAGAAATGGAAGAACACATGATAAAGGTAAAGAAAAATTAAAGATTGCACAGGATAGGAAAAAGAGCTATGCTGACTAAGGAAGAGCACATAGGGAATTCAAAGTGCGCAAGTGTAACACCTTGTTTCCCCCAGTCTGTAAAAATAATTATATTGGCCAAGAACTATGGAAAACTCAAAGATGTGAATGTTTGATTTGACGTACCTTTGTATAAAAGGTCGATGAATGTAAATTATGTTATGAATTATGTGTTGCATGACTGTTGGGAGGGGGATGTGCTAAAAGAGACCACGATGGCTAATGAGAGGTGGTGGAAGGGACCTGGAATGGTTGTGTTAACTTCAACCGAGCCAGTATCATACTGGTTTTTACTTGCTCAAAGACCAAAGAAACTCTCTTACCCTGGAATGGATTTCCTGTCAGATTGGTTGGTGGGGAGGCTCCTCAAGAGTTAATGAGGGGATGGGGGTGAACCGACCATCCGTAACAGCTCCCAGACCTGACCATGGACGGGGAAATTCGTGCCACATGCAATCTTGCAGAGAAAAGGCAAGAGAGGAAGTGTGGTAAGGGAGAAGAAGAGAACACGCGCGACAGGGATCGCGGAAGAGAACTGGAGAAAAATCTGGAAACACACAGAGTGTTGAACATAGGAGAAGGAGAGTAACCTTCATCCTTGACTTCCTTTGAGCTGGGAGTAGGAGACTGAATCTCAAGCATCATGCTCTAGCTCAGGGGATGGCTAGTGGTAAATCCATTTGGAGTCACTAAGCCTACGGTTGGGTGGAAACAAGCACCCCTCTCAGCAGTCGCATCACACCTGGTGTTTCTGATAAGTGTTTATCTCTTGTATCTTGAATTTAATATCCTGGATGCATGCTCATGTTCGTATACTCATAAGTGGTTTCTGTATAGAAGTGTTTGCCTGGTGTTTTGATCGGAAATAATGGATGCATGCTTATACTTATATGAACATAATTGATTTATGTATAGAATGAATAAGTTCAGATTACAAGTCTGTCCGCTTGAGATTTGTTCCATCTACTTGACTCACGCTATGTCCTGGTTTGACTTCCCGAAGGCACCTCCTTCCGGGAAGTTCCCTCGCATTCCAGAGCTGGAATGAGTTCCTTGAAAGGACTATCATTTTAGTAAACCCATGAGTTTACTTCACCCGTGAAACAGAGTTCATAGCTCGGTGAATTAGGAAGGCTTTTCAGTCAAATCACCAAACCTAGGTATAATTACCCAAGAACCCGTTGAAGGATCACGTGATCTGAGTCTGGAAACCTTGTACAAGAGAAATTAGTTCTCTCAGGTTTTTGACGTTTCAGCGTTTCGGCACCCGGGAAACCAAAGGGTAAGACCCCTCATCTTCTCAAGTCGCGAGATCTCGGTACCCGAAACCACGATGCGTTATGTGGATGAGTCGATTTAGCGTGAATAGGTTTCGACGTTTCGTCACCTGGGAGACCAAAGGGTAAGACCCCTCGTTTTCGCAATTCATGAAATCTCGGTACCCAAAACCTCGATGCATTCTGTGGATGAGTCGGTTTAGCGTGAATAGGTTTCGGCGTTTCAGCACCCGAGAGACCAAAGGATAAGACCCCTCATTTTCGCAAGTCGCGAAATCCCAGTACCTGAAACCCCGATGCTCTCTGTGGATGAGTCGGTTTAGCGTGAATAGGTTTCGGCGTTTCAGCACCCGGGAAACCAAAGGGTGAGACCCCTCGTTTTTGAAAGTCATGAAATCCTGGTACCCGAAACCCCGATGCACTCTGTGGATGAGCCGGTTTAGTGTGAATAGGTTTCAGCGTTTCAGCACCTGAGAAACCAAAGGGTAAGACCCCTCGTTTTCGCAAGTCATGAAATCTCGGTACCTGAAACCCTGACGCACTCTGTGGATGAGCCCTAGGTCACAGGGCAGAGTCATGTGGTAGAAGGAGGAGGTAGGTGTTAGCAGTTAATCAAGGGTCAAAACTCGAGAGTCGACATTTCGGGTCCCGAAAGAATCTGGACCATCCATTTATAGGGGACACGTGGCGAAGGTCTAAACCCACTGGGGTTCTGGACATCATAGGAATAGGAGTGAAGACCCCGCCAGAAATCCCGAAAGATAGAATGTCAGGATTTAATCCCGGCCATTGATCAAGCCGACGATCTGGACCATAGATCCGGATGACACCGGGCTTTCGAGTCCCAGAGATTAAAAAGGGAAAGGAGGAACGCTTGCATCACGATTCCCCGAATCACGAAACCCCAAAAGGATTTAGAGGATTATCCCCAGGTCATAAGATCGGTCGTATGACAAACGACCCAGGGGAGGAGCTAAGGATCTGTTAGACCCTTTCGGGTTTCGGCATTTCGAAAGACAAAGAACGGGGGAACGCCTGCAACGCGATACCCCGAATCGCGAAAGCCAGAAGCGCCTTTTTGGTAAGGCCTGTGGTCATAGCCAACGATCACATGGGGGAGGATAAGGGAAGGGAGGGTCTGTGCTAGGCCCCATAGAAGTTCTAGGATTCTTTCCCTCAAAGAAAAGACAAAAAGAAAAAGAAAATCTTAGTTGTTGTAGTGGGTGTATGACAAATTGGTATCAGAGCATGGTTACAACACTTGGCCTGCTTGGGCTCATGAATGAGTTGTGCAGAAATTCCATTTGAAGTACTCTTAAAAGGAGTAACCCTCTACCTTAACCCCCTTTATCAAAAGTTGAAGTTAAGAATGAAAATTTCCTATTGTGTGTATGCATTTGAAAAACATGAATTATGCGATGGTTGTGAATAAAAATAATGTTGACTAACAACAAGTGTTTATCTTGCACAACAAGTGGACGATCAACCGTGGGAAACTGCAGACACATAGAATGGTGATGCACCACGAAGTGGGGGATGGCTTCCACAATAGACACGAAGAGTCTGACGAAAGGAGAGCGATAGAGACCCCTCCAGATCTAGCTGAGATTGTGAGAAGATTCATGGTCGAACTACAAAGCTGCAAGGCCGATAACGAGAGGTTGATAAAAGAGCAAGAGAAGCAAATGGAAATTAATGCAGTCTTGTTGTAGAGCTTATCCAACATACAAAGACAATTGCAACATGGACCTGGCACTAGTCATGCGAACCAACAACAAACAAAGAGAAGTCGAAGCCCACCTAGGATACAGAAACGTGGTCCTTTAAGTGGCCACACTGGGAGGATCACCTCGAGAAAGGTCCACCCCAGAGATAAGGGACAAGCGTCGGACGATTCCTATGGAAAGGAAACTGGCGACTCAGAGGGATCTTTTAGTAGCAGAACCAGTTCTTACTCCCGAAGAAAATGGAAGAAGCGAAATCATTCCAAAAATCATAATCTCGAAGAATTCAAGAAGGCCAAACCACCCTCTTTCGACAATGAAATAAACAAGGGAGAGGAAGCGGAGGCTTGGCTGCTTGGACTAAAGAAGTATTTCAAAGTCCATGACTTCTCGGAAAACTTGAAGGCCCGAGTAGCCTCTTTCAACCTGAATGGCAAGGCTTCCATTTGGTGGGAATACCTTAAGAACGTAAAAGGGATTCACGAAGAGGACCTGTCTTGGGAACGGTTTGAGAAATACTTTAGGAAGAAGTATATGTCGGAAAAGTATTTCGATGAAAAGATTAAAGAATTCTTTGAACTCAAGCTGGGACAATGCACCATAGAGGAATATGTCAGCATATTCCTCGAGTTGCCGAGGTACGTACCCTATATAAAAGTAGAAAAGGAAAAGGTGCAATGATTCATCAGTGGACTACCTATGGACTATCAGAACAGGATTGAGTTCGACGAGCCAAAGACCCTAGAAGATACTATCCGAAAGGAAATATATTGTTATGAACATCTTGGGCATCAGACAAAACCTCGTGAAGAATGGAAGCAGAAGAATAGTTTGGGATTCCAGAAAAAGGGGTTTAAATCCCCAAGATTTAAAAACTATATAAAAGACTCAAGGATGAGCTTCCCAACCCGAAGTGTACACCAATAGAATTTCCCCTCCCAGAGCAGAAATAAACCTTTTGGATCTACCCCGGAAAATATTGATAACCCAAAGAAAAAACCCTTGAAATGTTGGGGTTGTGGAGAAGAGCATCTACTGAGGGACTGCCCGCACTGACAACAGAACATACGAAGAATTTACAACATTCAAGAAGCTACCACCATCAATGACATGGCCAGGAGTATGCTGCAAATTTATGCAGCCGTGGATAATAAACAAGCTGACCACCAAGATTCAGTGGTGGAGATGGAAGGTATGATCACCAACCATCTAGTGTCTATTCTAATTGACCCTGGTTCAAATTTGAGTTATATAGCCCCTAAGG
>ML783251.1:1116775-1129201 GCA_009831015.1 Picea engelmannii | reverse complement strand
CATACTAGACAGAAAAGAAACCCCACTCAAGAACCAAACCATTGCACAAGTCAAGGTGCAATGGAAACATTTTGGCCCAGTTGAGGCTACATGGGAAATGGAAGATGCCATGAAACATGCATATCCAATTTTGTTTACTTCTGTACATACACGTCATATTGATATATAGAACATCGAGGACGATCTTCCTTTAAGGGGGAGGGAATTGTAACACCCTGTTTCCCCCAGTCTGTAAAAATAACTATATTGGCCAAGAACTATGGCAAACTCAAAGATGTGAATGTTTGATTTGACAGACCTTTGTATAAAAGGTCGATGAATGAAATTATGTTATGAATTATGTGTTGCATGACTGTTGGGAGGGGGATGTTCTAAAAGAGACCACGATGGCTAATGAGAGGTGGTGGAAGGGACCTGGAATGGTTGTGGTAACTTCCACCAAGCCAGTATCGTACTGGTTTTTACTTGCTCAAAGACCAAAGCAACTCTCTGACCCTGGAATGGATTTCCTGTCAAATTGGTAGGTGGGGAGGCTTCTCAAGAGTTAATGAGAGGATGGGGGTGAACCACCCATCCATAAAAACTCCCAGACCTGACCATGGAAGGGAAAATTTGCGCCACACACAATCTTGCAGAGAAAAGGCAAGAGAGGAAGTGTGGTAAGGGAGAAGAGGAGAACACACACGACAAGGATCATGGAAGAGAACTAGAGAAAACTCTGGAAACACAGAGAGTGTTGAACATAGGAGAAGGAGAGTAACCTTCGTCCTTGACTTTTGTTGAGCTGGGAGTAGGAGACTGAATCTCAAGCATCGTGGTCTAGCTCGGAGGTGGCTAGTGGTAAATCCATTTGGAGTCACTGAGCCTACGGTTGGGTGGAAAAGAGAACCCCTCTTAGTAGTCACGTCACACCTGGTGTTTCTGATAAGTGTTTATCTCTTGTATCTTGAATTGAATATCCTGGACGCATGCTCATGTTCGTATACTCATAAGTGGTTTCTGTATAGAAGTGTTTGTCTGGTGTTTTGATCGGAAATAATGGATGCATGCTTATACTTATATGACCATAATCGGTTTATGTATAGAATGAATAAGTTCAGATTACGAGTCCATCCCCTTGAGATTTGTTCCATCTACTTGACTCACGCTATGTCTTGGTTTGACTTCCCGAAGGCACCTCCTTCTGGGAGGTTCCCTCGCATTCCAGAGCCGGAGTGAGTTCCTTGAAAGGACTACCATTTTAGTAAACCCACGAGTTTACTTTAACCCTGACACATAGTTCATAGCTCGGTGAATTAGGAAGGTTTTTTGGTCAGATCACCAAGCCTAGGGATAATTACCCAAGAACCCGCTGAAGGATCATGTGATCTGAGTCTGGAAACCTTGTACAAGAGAAAGTAGTTCTCTCAGGTTTTCGGCATTTCGACGTTTTGTCACCCGGGGAACCAAAGGGTAAGACCCCTCATCTTCGAAAGTCGCGAGATCCCAGTACCCGAAACCCTGACGTGCTATGTGGATGAGCCGGTTTAGCGTGAATAGGTTTCGGCGTTTCGGCACCTGGGAGACCAAAGGGTAAGACCTCTCGTTTTCGCAAGTCACGAAATCCCGGTACCCGAAACCCCGACACGTTCTGTGGATGAGCCGGTTTAGCGTGAATAGGTTTCGACGTTTCGGCACCCGAGAGACCAAAGGATAAGACCCCTCGTTTTCGCAAGTCGCGAAATCTCGGTACCCGAAACCTCGACGCGCTCTGTGGATGAGTCGGTTTAGCGTGAATAGGTTTTGGCATTTCGACACCTGGGAAACCAAAGGGTAAGACCCCTCATTTTCGCAAGTCACGAAATCCCAGTACCCAAAACCCCGACGTGCTCTGTGGATGAGTCAGTTTAGCGTGAATAGGTTTCGACATTTCTGCACCCGGGAAACCAAAAGGTAAGACCCCTTGTTTTCGCAAGTCATGAAATCCCGATACCCGAAACCCCGACGCGCTTTATGGATGAGCCCTAGGTCACAGGGTAGAGTCATGTGGTAGAAGGAGGAGGTAGGTACTAGCAGTTAATCAAGGATCAAAACTTAGGAGTCGACATTTCAGGTCTCGAAAGAATCTGGACCCTCCATTTGTAGGGGAGGTGTGGCGAAGGTCTAAAGCTACCGAGGTTCTAGACATCGGAGGAATAAGAGTGAAGAACCTGCCATAAATCCCGAAAGATAGAATGTTGGGATTTAATCCAGGCCATTGATCAAGCCGACGATCTGGACCATAGATTCGAATGACACCGTGCTTTCGAGTCCCGAGGATTAAAAAGGGAAAGGAGGAATGCTTGCATTGCGATTCCCCGAATCGTGAAACCCCGAAATCATTTAGAGGATTAGCACCAGGTCATAGGATTGGTCGTATGACAAACGACCCAAGGGAGGAGCTAAGGATCTATTAAACCCTTTCGGGTTTCAGCATTTCAAAAGATAGAGAACAGGGGAACGCCTACATCACGATTCCCTGAATCGCGAAAGATGGAAGCGCCTTTTTGGTAAGGCCTGTGGTCATAGCCAATTATCACATGGGGGAGGATAAGCGAAAGGGAGGGTCTACACTAGGCCCCATAGAAGTTCGAGGATTCTGTCCCTCGAAGAAAAGACAAAAAGAAAAAGAAAATCTTAGTTGTCATAGTGGGTGTGTGACGGCAAGCATGTGTTATTGAAAGTAAAGGCAAAAAATAGCTCGTTGAAATTCAGAAGTTGCCCGAAATTGCTAACAAGATATCGTGGGTTGTTTGAAGTCCTAGAGAGGATAGGCCTAGTTTCATACATGCTTTCATTTCCTACAAAAATGAGAGTTCATAATGTGTTTGATGTGTATTTATTAAAGAAGTGTGTGTCTAATCCTAACCATGTTATCGATTCAACAATGATCCAAGTGGAACACGAAGGGGAATTTCAGGTGGATCTGGTGTGCATCCTAGACTTAAAATTCAAAGTGCTCGAGAACCAATCCCTTGGCTTAGTAAAGTTCCAATGGACCGACATCGATTTTGAATATGCCACGTGGGCGTATGAAGAGGTAATGTAGGAAGATTACCCGCAATTTTTTTCATATTTTGAGGGAATCTAAATGTACATTTGTACATGTGTATAAAGACTCCATTGTGGTGCAGTTGAAGTTCCTGGAGCCACGACTATGAGAATTCTTGTTTTGCCTATGTTGGAGCCTTGGGAGGGAAATGGGACAGGCCGAGGGACTGTAGTGCAGAGAAAGGGGTACACTTCCTTGGGTTGTGTACACTGAGGGGAATGAGAGATCATTGGTTGGAATTGATACAAGAGTCATTAAATTGCAAAAATATCAAGTATTGTAATGTGAGATTTTGTATGTATGTACATATACACTTGTATTGTGATGTGCACTAAGGACACTGCAAACTGTAGGAGGGGGATTGTAACACCCCTATTTTAATATGCAATGTAGTATTGTGTAGTTGCAAGTATTATGAATGGTCGTGGGCCAAAAAATATAATATGGAAACATTGTAAATTGAAAAATAATAAAATGGAATACACCGTCAGTTGTAGATGGATAATGAATTGAGTAATGGGGGGTTGTGATTCCACAAGAGAGGGGGCTTAATGGGGGTTTGTGGGGTTTCCATACACCTTGAATTTTAATCTATCTTCATTAATTAGTTTTTCATTTAGCCATTTATCTCTTTGACTTATTTAGCTTTCAATCATTGAATTCATGTAAGAGGTTGGTTCAGGAAGTCATGCCACTAAGTTATGACAACATGGGGGGGAAACCTACCTGGGGAAGAGTAAGATTCAAGAAAGTATGGGAGAAGAGGATTTTTGAGCAGGAATGAAAAACGTTTTTTACAGTTTAGAAAGAAGAGAGGAAAATTGAAATTGAGTGTAGGAAAAGAGTGGCCAACCATAGTGGGTATGGAAGAAAACTTGTTTAAGCTGATAATTGTGCTGAGAATGAGGTTGGTATGCCTATGAGTTATTCCTGTTGAGAAAATTATCCAAAAACATTTGTGAATGTTTTGTGAGCACTCTTGTTGCAACTGGATTTCTTGGAGCCCCTAGTAGATATGACAGTCAATATGAAACAAAGACTTATTAACACCCTCATATAGGGATGGAAACATTCTAGCAATCTCCTTCCACCATGAGAAAGAATTGGAGTTCCCCTTCACCTTCTAAAATTCCCATATAATGACCTCTTGTAAAAGCCCCTCTCTCTTTCACTTTCACTATGATGCTTGTAGCTAGAACCCATGACCTCGAGGAAAGTAGGTAAGGAATAATGTTATTTTCATTAGCCACATCTAGAAAGGGTGCCGAAAAAAATGTGCCCTCTCTAATGCTGAAACTCGTAACAACCCACTCCTCCTTAATGATGTTATAAAGTCTCCTGCAATTCTCCATGTTTTCTCAGTGGAGCTATAGATTTCAACTAGATGTGCTTTCAGAGTTCTTGACTTGCCCACCACCTGACATTGTATGCCTCTCTACTCTCGCCCGCGATGCCTGTGGAAAAGATGTCGATGTACTGAATGGATGACAAGGGGGGAATTTGTAAGAACCTTCTTGTGAAAGGATTGCAAACAAAAAAATCACAAGAACATCCCACCAAGAAGAGGGTTGCGGTCAATCCATAGAGATATTTTCTAGTTTCTGGTTTTTGCTGCAGGATGAAAGAAAGGGAGATGGAGGAGGTGTTCGTCCACATTCATGTGAAGAAGCAGTAAGACAATGAATAAGGCATTCTTGATGCGGCGCCTTGCAAATGAACAACCAACCATGGGTTGTTTTAGTTAGAAGGCTTGTCTATCCATTTAGTCGTTATGAATCTGAGCATTCCAGTCCTTACAAACAAAATGAAATCTGCACAAAGATTGGAGTGGAAACCATGCCAATATAATATCTCTTTGAGACCGACAGTTCTCTAGGTTCCCCATATTTCATTAACCCTAACCCTCATGAGAATGAATGAAAGGAAAGACAACATGCAGGATTGGATTATAACTCTGTGTAGAACATACCACGCTACAGTATACTCGTATTTAACAATATTTTATTTTGAGTGACTGCATATTTTTTTATTTTTTTTTTATTTGCGAATGGGGATTTTGAGTGGGCTGCAAAGGTATACTAAAAAAATACAAGGTATCTCAGAGCTCTAGGAAGAGGAAGTTGGGAAAATGATGTTGTCTCCTCAGTAATTTCAGAAGCTGTATCAAAACAAGGGAAACAAGGGAAATACATTATATACACTTTAATTTTATGTATCCCAAAACAAGTGAAGTACATTTTACCAAAATAAGTGAAGTACATTATACAATGCACTGCTAAATGGATTGTAGCCTTAATCCCACCTGCAACACTGACTTCACCACCTTCTATCAATATATGAGTAACAATAAATTAATTTCCACTAAATAATAACTATTCATGACTTCACCTTCTATCAATATATCAGTGTAATAATAATTAATGTTTAATGCCACTATGGCCTAATCCACAAGAGAGGGGAGAGTCGAGGATAATAGTCAAAAGGGGTCCAAGGGGGAATTACCTATGTATATTAATTCAATCCATTTTCCTAAATTTGATATTGGTGTATGAACCTTCTAATTTTTTATTGATTGTTCCCAAAGTCAATCATTGAATACATGTAAGAGGGTGGGTGTGAGTGGTCACATCCCAAATTTATTGGGTACATGGGGGTTGAGTACAATAAGCTTGGGGAAGTGTGTGATTCAAACAAGTAAGCCAAAGGGAGGAGATTCATATGAGTAGCAACAACAATTTTACACAAGGAGTGGTGTGCATGAGCAACAGGTAGAGAGAAAGAAAGAGAGATTAGAGTTGGTGAAGACATGGAGGGAAAATTCTAGAGCATGATGGAGCATATTGGAGTTGAAGATCGAAGACCCAGGTTGTCAGGAGTGAAGAGTGAACTCTTGAGTGTTTTTTATTTGTTGTTGGTAGTTTTTTCCTAGCAACAAATTCCCTTGAGCTCCCAACTAAGAGATTCATGGTTACCTCTGCCAGAGAGACCCTGATAAATGAATGAGATACTTGAGAGACTAAGATTAGTGAATGGGTACATTCCTTGGATTGGGCAAGTCGAGAGGAAGAGAGCTCGTGGAAAATCGGCATAACTGTTGGAAGATACTAGTGGGTTGTGATTTTGATGAGTTGTGACTGGACAGTGGGATACCACCCTCTTTTGTGGATTACTCGCCCCAACTTGGGGGTGACTGGCTATTGAGATTTAGAAAGTCAATCTATGGTTGGGTGGAACGTTCGTCCCAAGCAATTGGTTGCACATCTGTTATAAAAGATAAGTGTTTAATCATGTTGTTGTGTTATTTTATGAGTTTAATTGTTGTGCATGAACTTTGTATTTAAGAATGATTTATATGATGTTGTAACATGAGTTCTTTAGTTGAATTTCATGTCTATTGTAGCATGTTGTAGATGCATCTATTTTATGGTTGTAGACAATAGCTAAATCCTGTTGTAATTCATAGTTGAAAGATACAAGAATTTAATTAGTTAACACATATTTAATTTTTGTGAGTTTTTCACACCATAACGTCCCTTGGTTAAGCTGGGGGATGTTACATCGATGAGACGAAATTGCAATTTTTTGTTATTTAAATTGCATCTATGAATGTATAAATGGATTCAGTGTGTTGAAAAACCCTTGGGACACTTAGATTATACAGAGTTAGCCACTCAAATCTGCATATCCAACATAAATATACCCAAAAATAATCAAAACTTAAAACATTTAAACTATTTCCATATTAAATATTAGAAAGAATCTTAAAAAAATTTAATCCAAAAAAATCACTAATAAAAAAAACATATTTGATTCTTTTCCAAACACTACTAGTACTTTATTAAAAAAAATTAAAAATTTATAAATTTTTTTAAAATAAACTAATATTATTATTATTGCATTTTTTTTAAATAAACTAATTTCATTATTATTAAAACTATGTATAAATTTAACAAAATAAATACTTTCCATTATTTTTTATAAAGTGAATGATACTCCACATTCACATATTGTGATGGACTTATTTATATGTAATATATATATTTTTTTAAATCTTAAAAAAAACTACCATCAAAATATTTGAATTTTTTTATATAATATTTATAAATCTATTTAACTACAAGTTTCACTCTATTTTTACTAATCTTTAATAAAATTAAATTAATATAATTAAAAATTAAATTAATATAATAATAATATCACATTATTATTGATCACATTATAAATTAAATTAATATAATAATAATATCACATTATTATTGATCACATTATGTTTATGTTAAATTAAAATGAGTTATATTGTTATAAAAAACATAAATTTAAAACACATTATAATATTATAATTATCATATTTTTATCATACAACCTTCATTCATTATCCATTTTATTTTTAAAGATAAAGTGGAAGCCATTTTCAAATCCATATCATCATTCATTTTCCTTTTAAAACCAAACCTTCATTCATTATCCACTTTATCTTTTATTTTTAAAGATTATCTTTTATTTTTAAAGATAAAGTGGAAGCCATTTTCAAATCCATATCATCATTCATTTTCCTTTTAAAAGCAAAGTGGAAGCCATGTTTGGATTTCAAATCCATGTATGATCTTTTATGAGATTGTCTTGGTTGGTCAGTGCATCTAAAGGATTCCCACTTGGTGGGACCCATGCGTGACATAATATATTAACTATCCTTTCCTCTTTTTTTTTCCAATAAAAAATTTCTCAAATTTATAAAGTGTATAAATTCATTTACAATTGCAATTGCTGTGAGTTTGTAGCCATGCAAAAAAAATATCGCCAAATATAGGGACCCAAAACAAAACAAGTTAATCAAGGAGGAAGACTAGACGAAACCGATCAAGAGGAAAATCTGCAGCGAAGCTCAAGTAGTCAAATCTATAATCAAAAGCTGACCGCAAATCTTCAGCTAATGAGGGACAGTCGTCATCGTTCAAAAACGTTAATGGAGGATATGGGACTATCTATCCCATTTTCGCAGTGGAAGACCGAGAGTCTTCCCACCACTCCATTTAGTGCTCTCTTTGAGAGAGCATCCGCCTCCCCGTTGAGAGATCTAGGAATGTGTTGGTAATTGATGTCGGAGAAATGATCGGAGAGATTCCTCGTGAGATGCAACCAGCCCCCGATATGTATGGAGTGAAGCTTGCACTTTTGAGTTATCCAGTCTATGATAACTCGAGAGTCGCCAAGTACGAGAAGATGGTTGATAGACCACATGGCAGCAAGAGTGAGGGAGGCCCACAGTCCCAAGAGCTCGGCCTTTGTATTAGTTCCCACCCCACAGTTTAGGAACCACTTGGTGACCCTCGCCGGGTGATGTTTGAAGGTGCCCCCAGCCCCACAAACACGGCCATTCAACTGAGCAGCGCCATCGAAACAAATGAGGGTATGTCCAGCTGCCAACTCGAAGTTGCAAGCTTTTGTAGAGAAGGTCATAACCGAAGAGGGTTGCCAGGAGAAGGCTGCCAGAATTCTATGGAAAACACGCCTCACTGAAGGAGGGCGATCTTCAAAGACTGCAAAATTCCTCTCAATCCAGATATGCCAGCACGCATAAACCGCCAGACACAAAGGGGCCGATTTTTGTGAGGACCACGAGGAAAAGCAATCGGAGATGGAAAGGCCGCTCCACTTAAAGGAAAGTGAGAAATGCTTTAATAACTGACACCAGAGCTCCGTGGTAAAGGAACAGTGGACAAGGAGGTGGCTGGTGTCCTCAATATTTTGATGGCAGAGCAAGAAAATCCCCGGGCCTTCCCAGCCTCTCCGACGAAGTGCTTCCCAGGAGAGAATTCGCTCCTTTCCAGCCAACCAGATGAAGAGTTTCAGCTTGAGGGCGACTTTCCAGTTCCAAATCTGAAACGTCCAGGAAAAATCGGGACCAATGTTGAGCTGATGCAGGAGGGCGACATAAATGTTTTTGACTGAGATGCAGCTCGTGGCATCCCCCCCAGCCCACAATAATACATCAAGGTCGTCGGTCAGTGAGACGCCCGCACTCTTAAGTGCAGTGGTAAACAACTCCCAATCAATGGCGCTCTATCCGCTGAGAGAAAGATCTCCACTCCCCGCCCAGTTATTTGGAAAATGGAATTCGCCATTCGGGGCCCTCACCTGTGCAAGGGACGATAAGTTTTTTGACTGTAGCATCGATCTCAGCAATGGAGAGAGCAGCGAATGGTCATCTAGGCCAAGAATTCGGTCCCTGCCGAGAAGGATCTCACCGCCCGCACCCGGCTTCCACCTGAGCCAGTGAAGAATGACTGGCGAAGAGGAAACCAAACCTTTCCAGAATGGAGAGGCTCTCTTTAGATTGAAGGAGGTCTTTCTAATCCAGCGATGTAGTGGTTGAGAGACCAGATACTTGTCCATTAAGATACGGTTCCAAATGCTATCGTGGGAGACATCACGCCAGAAATAATTTTCCAGGAGGGCCTCGTTGAAGTGGGAGAGGTTCTTGAGCCCCCATCCCCCTGCCCTCCTGGGCTTTGTCAGGGTTTGCCAACTACAGAGATGAAGGTGAGGTTTACGATCTGTACCACACCACAGAAAATGGAAAGAAAGTCTTCTAAGAATAATAAGAATCTTCTTTGGAATACGCTCCAGAGTCATCCAGAAGACAGCTAGGCTCTCCAGCACTGATTTAACCAAGATCAAGCGGCCACCCAGGGAAAGCCAATTGTTGCACCAAAAACCAATTTTGCGCTCAAAAATATCCACTAGCCAACGCCAGTCACCAGGAGAGGAGGCTCCCATCTTCAAATGGAACCCCAGATATTTGAAACCCTCGTTCAGATTAATAAAAGTGAAAGGGATGGAGTTTTTAAGGCTAAGGAGTTCCACCTCAGATAGTCCCCAGTAATGAACGGAGGATTTGGTATGATTGATGGAAAGACCAGAGACGGAACTGAAAAGTCGGAGCACCTCTTGAATGACTAACCATTCCTCTGGATCGGCTTTTGACATAAGTAGAACATCGTCCACGAACATAATATGAACTATCTTGATGAGATTAGTTACCTTAATGCCGGAAATAAGTTGCTCGGAAGTACTTTTGGAGAGGAGAAGGCTGAGACTTTCCATTATCAAGATAAAAAGGTAGGGGGAGAGTGGGCATCCTTGGCGTAGCCCCCTCCCGCTTTTAAAGAAATTTTTAGCCTCCCCATTGACCAGGACAGCGAAACTAGAACTGGAAACACAAGCCAGAATCCAAATTATAAACTTTTCTCCGAAGCCCACCGAGTGGAGAGCTAAGCGCAGAAAGTCCCAATCGATGCAGTCGGAAGCTTTTTTGAGATCTAGTTTCAGAATCAGCACCTTTAAGTTCTTTTGCTTGATGTTGTGGATGCATTCGTGGGCTACCCCAACAGCATCCTGGATCCTTCTGCCTTTTAAGAAACCAAGTTGCTCTGCTGAGAGACTCCTACCAAGAAAGGGCTTTAATCTGTTTGAAATGACTTTTGAGACTACCTTATAAATGAGGTTGCACAAGGAAATCGACCTGTAGTCATCAAAGGAGAGGGGGCTGTCTGCTTTCGAAATCAAGACCAGGAAAGTTGAATTTAGATTACCAGAGATCTTTCCTCTGATGCAGGTGTCCTCCACCATCTGTAATAGATCCAAACCAACTAGGTCAAAGAAAAATATGAAGAATTCCGAAGTCCAGCCATCTGGCCCGGGGCTTCTTTCAGTTTTGAACTTTTGAAGAATGTCTTTAAGCTCCATCAGATTGAATGGTTTGAAGAGATCCTCAGCTTCAACATCAGTGACTAACTGGGGGAAGAGTCTGGCTGTAGCAACTTTCTCCGGGAAGTTGTGAGAGGAAGTGGCTTTGTAAAGCTGAGAAAAGTGAGCAACAGCCTCTTCCTTAATGGCCTCCTGCCCTTGAATATCATCGACCCCATTGCTATTTATAGTTAGAATGAGCTTTTTGTTTTGGTTATAGCTTGCAAGATTGTGAAAATATCTTGTGTTAGCATCTCCGCTCTGCAACCAAGCGGCGCGGCTCTTAAGTCGCCAACAGTTTTCCTCATCACGCAGTATAGCATTCCGGTTGAATTCGAGCAGTTTTAGATGACTGGACTCTTCCATAGTCAATGGAGAGATGGCAGAGCCGATGATTAGCTTTGAAATTTCCGTCTCCAAAGAGAGTAAACGGCTCTGTTCCAAAGATTTGTGTCTCAGGAACCAGGTTTTAGTTTTTGATTTAAGGACCCTAAGCTTCCAAGTGAGTCGGAGCTGGGGGTTTTCTTCGGAAAGAAAAAGAGGATCCAACCAAACCGATTTAACAAGATCAGAGTAGTTTGTCGACTTAAGCCAATCATGATTGAATTTGAAGGGGATCTGACGGTGTAGCTCAGTGTAACTCAGATGCAGAAATATAGGGGCATGGTCGGAGAAGTAAGAGAATTGTACCCATGATGAAGGAAGAACCGGAGAGGATAGTAAATTACCAGCCACAAGGAATCGATCAAGTCTTCTGGCGATTGCATCAGTGCCAATCCTTCCATTCCGCCACGTAGGGGACAGTCTGGATGGCCTAACATCGATTAGATTGTGTTGGGCAAATAACGCTCTGTAGAAGTCTTCAGAAGGACTTGGCTGGTAAGATCCTCCCCAGGCTTCATCTGCATCAAGAATGATATTTAGATCTCCGCCGAGGATGAGATTTTTGAGTGAGAGAATCCCACTAACCGCCAGCTGAGTCCATAACTGTTGTCGTTCGGAGCATGGACCATAGCAATTAAGAATCGCCATCTCCATCTTTGAAGCAATGTGGTTGCCCAATAAAAGTAAACCCCCGCTCGTCAGGAAAGGTCTCAGCTCGAAGAGGCTGGGGTCCCATGCAACCAGCAGTCCCCCAGAGGTTCCTAGAGAACTAACCGCCGAGGAGAACCAGGAAGGATGGAACAGATTTAAGAAGTCTCTGGCTTTTTGTGCTGGCGAGAGGGTCTCTTGAATCAGGATAATGTCAGGCTTTGAACGCTCCAGTAGTCTACGGAAGGAAGCAGCCTTGAGGGTGCCTCCGGTCCCTCTAATATTTAAGGAGAGCACTATCATTTCTTAGAGCGTGCCAAAGCCTTCATTGCTCTAAGGGGCTTATCATCATGTAAGGGAAGATCTGAAGTAGAATGTTGTGTGTTGAGTGAGTCCTTCTTTTTTCTAGAGCTACGGGTTTGTAGAGGGGAGAGTTCCATTCCAATGCCCCGAGACCAAGCATAAGCCTTTCCATCATTACGGTGTGGGTTAGAGGGGCCAGCCTCTGCAGAAGGAGTGATGAGTTCCTTGCCTCGATAAACCGGCAACAGTGCAGTGAGTTCCGGGAGAGGGGCACA
>ML783251.1:1030927-1064518 GCA_009831015.1 Picea engelmannii | reverse complement strand
AAACATTAAATTCCGGTTACAATTTTTCTAACAAAAATGGTTGTTTTTTGTTTTGCTTTTTAAAAAACCAACTCTTAGTTTTCTTTTTCTTTTTTAATTTCTTTATTTTTTTAATGTAAATTTTTAAAAAATTAAAAATAATTTTTAAGCAATGATTTAGGAGCCGATTTTGAGTTGTTTATCGACAATGGTAGTCATTGTCGAGGCCACAGTTTCAATTAAGTGATAATTTTAACTCCAAAAAAAATGGTGCTACTAGTAGCACCACTTTTCGATTCAAGGGCCAATTTTAAGGTCTTTGTCCAAAATGACATAAGTTATCAATGCAATGGGTCTAAATGGGTCCAAATTTTAACCACTACAAAAAAAAGGTGCTACCAGTAGAGTTCTTATTTTTCAGAGGTCCCATTTTTTACCCCGTTTCAAAAAATGGTGCTACTGGTACTAACATTTTTTGAAATGGGGGTAAAAAATGCGACCTATGAAAAACAAGAACTCTGGAGAGTTCTCATTAAGTTGGTAACTATATTTGTAGCAGAAATTATAGAGTACAATAGTAATTGAGGAGGTGTCAATTATGTCTACTACGTCAGAGAAACAATATTTGAGCGAACAAGAGCTTGAGAATGAAGTACAAAAACTTAGGGATCAATTGGCTAATGTTCGATCCAAACTGAAAACAGAAAAGGAACGACTTGAAAAGAATCAAAAAGACAATGATGAGAGGTATAAGAAGAATACGGATTTGTTGAAAAAACAAGCAGAAGAAATAACAAGATTGCAAGAGAGATTGCAAAATTGTGCAAAGAAAATCAACGATCTAGATAAACAATTACAACATGTGCCTACTACAGGTACACAACAATCAGAATCCTCTACAACAGCGAAGAGAGGCTCTACATATTTTTCTTCATCTCAAGAGTAAGGCTTGCTGAAACCTCCAAAGAAGCCTAGGGTAGTTACAAAATAACATCGGTTTATATACCATGTACTCCATGTAATTGCATTTAAAGATGTAATATATATCATTATTCTAGCAGTTTATTAACAATGTATTTTATTTGATATAATTAATGACATGTATGAGTGTGTATAGTGATTGACATGTATGAATGTGTATAGTCACATATCAATCCCTATAATACTTTAAAAGTTACTTGAGATTGAGGTATACACATATACACCACCATTATCATCTTGTTTGCAATATGTTTGAGTAAAACATAAGTAGTTTCATGTACTTGACATTTTGATATAACAATGGTAATTGCATAGATTTATCTTTGTTGTAATGAATATGAAACCTACATGTCTCAAGTATGAATATGGCTTGTAAAATAATAATTGTGCATGCAAATTACAATACATACACAAGATACAAATGCAACATTTGTCCAATTTCCTCCACAATGGTAGTTTTCATGCCATTACCACTCATAATCCAATATATGGATAAAATATATATAACTTGCACTTAGCGCATGCACACACACACACATATAACTTCCAAACATTGTATATTTATATACATACATAGTCTTAAACCCTAATATGCAAGCAATCTTGCACAAATACCCTACTGGATATGTTCATATACAACAACAATCCACAACCAGAATATTTCACTTAAGGAATTATTAATGTATCATCTATCACTATAAATAATTTCATAGTTGTATATGTAAAAATACATATTAATTCATGCATGTAACCCCAAACCAAAATGTATATTTCACCCTACAAATTTTGGACATCAACAACGTATATATAGCCTGCATTTTCCTCAATGTCATGTTTTCTTGAAATTCCATAAGGACAGTGTGCATAATATGCATAATTAATCTAAATATATGAATTTTCCCTAACATTGTGATTTAAGGAAGATATAATGCAAATCCTAACACAAGGATTGCAGTCTTCACTCTAGGGTATTTTCAAACTTCATCTACAACAACAACCCACAACCGCAATATTTCACTTGTGTAATCATTAATCTATCATCTATCACTATAAAGCATTTCAGAGTTTCATATGTAACAATACATATTAATTAATGCATGTAACCCCAAATCAAAATATAGATTTCACCATGTACCATCTTGGGACAGAACAACATCTGTACAGCCTGCCTTTTTCCCTAACATGGTGTGCATTTTCCTCAATGCCCCCTTTTCATGAAATTTCATAAGGACAATGTGCATAATGTGCATAATTTATATAATGACATGAATTTTTCTGAACATTGTTCTTTCAATAATTTATCATGTAAATCCTGACATAAATCTTGCATTTTTTACTCAAGCGTGTGCATTTGACAACATGCCCCGCTTCCAAGCAGAAAACACATAAATTTTATTTGTTAGCATGCATTTTCTTCTTAAGGAACACTTATCTCATATTAAGGAATGAATTTCTCATTGTTCTATATATACATCATCTCATCATACAAAATTCACCACTATATATTTTCTACAACTTTTGTACAACCATTTAGCTTATAATATTTCATATAATATTGACATATTCATTCTATATTTCATGAAAAGGTCATGAATCTTTGTTCATAGAAATCATCCTTTTTGGAGTGTAAATGCACTCCTCATTGTACAAACATATTAAAACTAGTGTAATAATAAAGTTACAACTTAAAAATTAAATGATGGAGGCTTATTCCCCTTTGGGCATGCACCTTCCTATAGTCAACTTTAACAAATTTGCCCTTCGGTTTTACAAGGAAATTGTTATCCTTTATGTACATGAGGTAGGTGTTTGTATGAAACTTCCACTATAAGGAAATATGCAAGTGTATATAAATAAATTACACATTATTCAAAGTTGAACCACTCAATGTGGGTCAACATTGATACTAGGGCATGCATTTTACTCTAATGTCATTTTCACTTTAGATTTACATGTAATCTCAAATCTAGGTGCATGAAAGCAACCTATCCTATTCTTAAATTGCACTTTAGATGACATGGGTAAATTTTCCATATATGGAACTCCATTTTAAAACTTATAAAACAATTTTTTTCAGCTACAGAGAAGCTTCAGCGTGCATTTTAATTTGGTCACCTAATATGGTTGCAACCTTCCAAATTACAAGTAAAACTTTGTCTCTTTTGCACAACAACCCTTTTTAAACTTGCAATTGCAAACTTAACAACATGAATAGGTATAATATGATAACCCACAACCCCAAAAACTTTCACAACTCAAATATAAGGTATAATGAAACCTTCACTTACATTTTACAAACGGGTTGGGAATTTCTAGGATTTTACTAGGCATCTCTTGCCTATTATTGCACAACTTCTTTTATGACTAAAAATACAAAAATAAGTATATAGTCTTATGAAAAATGACTTTAACAAATCATTTACAATTTGTACCAGTCAAATTAAATGAGTTTTGATACTTGGGCTTGCATTTTATTGTAGCTTGGCATGCATTTTGCACCAACGCAAAATTTTCCCTCGTTGTTCTAGAAGACAATTTTTAGTCTTTTTGCAGGGCAAATGGTTTTAAGTTTCAAATTGGACAAACATAGGTATAGAAAAGGTCATGAATCTTTGTGAATAGAAATCATCCTTATTAAAGTGCAAATGCACTCCTAATTGTACAAACATGTTAAAAATATTCTAATAATCAATTTACAACTTAAATATTACATTATGAGGATTATCCAACTTTGGGCATGCACTTTCCTATATCCAACTTTAACAAATTGGCCCTTCAGTTTTACAAGGGAATTTTTAGCCATTATGCACATCGGGTAGTTTTTTTGTATGGAACTAGGAACTACCAATATACACCTATGTCAAGGTGTAAATTCACAATTTACAACTTCTTCAAGTTGCACCACTCAATTTGAGTCAAAATTGAGACAGGGGCATGCATTTTACTCTAACGCAATTTTGACTTCAGATTTACATGAAATATGAAATCTAGGTGCTTGAAATCAACCTCTTATGTTATAAAAAATGGTTTTAGATGACATAAGTAAATACAAAATATAGATATGTTCATTGTACAACTTATAAAACAATTTTAGGTTCTACAAGGATGATTGGGCATGCATTTTAATTTCGTCACTTAGTACAATTTTGACCTTCCAATTTACATGGCAAAGTTTGCCTCTTTTGCACATCAATTGTTTTTAAAATTGAAAAATAACATGATCGGGTCTAATATGATAAACCACACCCCCAACAACTTGAAAACTCAAATCTACAGTATAATAAAACCTTGACTTACTTTTTACAAATAGATTGTGCATTTCTAGGGTTTTACTAGGCATATGTTGCCTATTTTTGCACAATAGAGTCTTTTTATGACTGCAAACGAAAAACTAAGTATATAGTCTTATGTAAAATGGATTAGAAACTCATTTACAGTTTGAACCACTCAAATTGAATGAGTTTTTCAGACATGAGGATGCATTTTAGTGTAGCCTAGCATGCAATTTGCACCAAGGAAAATATTGTCCTCTTTGTCCTACAGAACAAATTTTGGTATTTTTCCACAACAAATGGTTTTAGGTATATATAGATGTATAACTTTTCTAATTATAACCATGTATCTTCCTCTATCACAAATTAATTTAAACTTACAACCCCCAAGAAAACCGCTTAGATAGCTAACTATTTTATCCCCATTTGACACTGTGTCTTATAGGAGGAGGATGTCGGGTTTATTCAGATCAATAACCCTATTCAAGGCTCATTTTTTTGAAGGGGATGATTGAACCCCGAGAATTAAAGGTTAGATACATCCTAAGGAACCCTTAATATGGGCATTTTCCACTCTAACAAACCCTTCCATTGTCAACTATTTACCAAACATAACCTCATTCATAGATCTGTTTTTGAGTGAAATAAATGAACTTATTTGATGCAGGAGCATTACCTTCAAATTCAAAGCGCAAGTGTGGAGGCAAAGGAATGACATCTTAGCAATGACAGAGATTCAAATCATAAATTAACTCAGAATTAAATCGGGTTGTTGAGATATTTTGTAAACAACATTTTAAAAATGTAACTTGTTTGTAAAGTCGTGAAGGACTGTAAGGAATTGTAGATATTGAGTGTTGACTCTTATCTGGAAATAATTGTTAGTTATTGTAATAGGACAGAGTAGGTAACCGCTAAGAGTTTGATATGATAGGTTGCAGACAGGACGAGAGAGCTCATTGAGCCGGTCCTTAGATAGATTATTGTTGCATTGTAATAGATCAGAATGTATGAGTATTGTAAGAGAGATCAGAGGGATCAGTAGAACAGAGTAGAGTAGAAGAAACATTATGTAATTTGTTTTCATGAAGGAATACAATAGACATAATTGTCCCAAATCCTTGGACCGTGTTCATTTGATGTATGGGTGAATGAATGTTATATTCTGTGTGTAATTTATTCCATGTTCATTCATGTATGATTGTTCAAGAGATTGATTGTATGAGTTCATGACGAAACTGGATGAGTTTCAATTGTTTCTCTTTTGACACTCGTATGCAAGGTGTGCATCTCGAACACAAGGAGTGTGTCGACTGAGTCTCGGAGTGACTCAAAGAATTTCAGAGAGAACAAAGGAAACTTAGACCAGGTGCAAGGTGTGCACAGTGTCGTGAAACAACCAAACTTCGAAGAACCTGAACCAAAGTAACGTCAGGTGGGCGAGAAGAATTTATTTTCAAGAAATCCTTCGAACTGAGTTATCGAAATCCCGAGAACACAAGGTGTGCATGGGGAATCGAAATCCTTTTAAGGACGAAGCTCAAAAGGGATATTACTTTCCATAAAGTGTCAGAGAGAGCCTATATTTGGAATCGTAAGGAGGAGTAAAGGTTTGAAACCTTTGAAGACGGAGAAATATTCTAAGTCAGAAGAACTCAGAAGCTCGGGAGGAGGAGCGACAATGGCCATTGGATCACTGTGCAAAAGATCAACAGTCGTTTGATCAGAGTGAAGTGCACGAGCCTTAGCACTTCACACACAGAGGAGAGAGAAAACTCACAAGAGTTGAGAACTGATATTTCCAGAGCTCAAAGAGCCGGAGATCCAAAATAGAGTCTCAGTTGCTCGATCCGCAGGAACAGATCTGAACTGTCAGATTGTTCGGGGAAAATTTCAAGCGTCACATCGCCAGAGTGGATCTGAGTCGTCAGATATCACGTGTTCATAAGGAGGCGAGTTTGAAACTTGAGACTCCCGAAGCACGAAGGGTTGGAGAGTCGAAGCGAATCTGGACCATTAGATCCAAGAGGACACATGTCGATAGGTCGAAAGATCCAAAGGAAGGAAAAAGGTGAAAGGTTGAAATACCTGAAGCTTGAATAGTCGAAGAGC
The DNA here is from genome assembly GCA_009831015.1 of Picea engelmannii. Lineage (NCBI taxonomy): Eukaryota > Viridiplantae > Streptophyta > Pinopsida > Pinales > Pinaceae > Picea > Picea engelmannii. The sequence goes on along the minus strand of ML783251.1, from coordinate 1,058,174 downwards.
CGTGAGTCGGAAATCTACGAGGGGACACTTGTCAATAGATCGTGAGCTCCGGAAAAGTTGAAGTGGGTTTTCAATTTGAAATCTAAGATTGTTGAAGTGCGAAGACCCGAAGTAAAATTTGGGTCGTGAGATCTAAGGGAGACGTGGCGTGAATCCGTGAACTCTGGGTAAGGTCCTGAAGTTGTTCATAGACGTTATATTCGGAGGAGACATGGCGCACATCTGTGAGCTCCTGGTAAAGACCCGAATAAATCCTTGATCATTAGATCAGTAGGACACACGTCAGTGGATCACAGACTCTGGGTAAAAACCATTAGGAAAAAGAAGTTTGAGATTTGAGATCTCAGAAGTCCAGAGACCCAAAGGAGATCTTGACCGTCAATCAAGAATAGGGTCGTAGGACCGTTGATATGAGTTGAAAGGTCAAACATCCGAAGTGGGAGAAGAATCGTTGATCGAGTAGGACAGGTGTCAGCAGATCGTGAGTTTCGGAATATTTGAGTACGAAAGGAAGTTGGGTTTGAGATTTCAAAACCCCAGAATCCAGAGTTGTGAAGGAGATCGCAGTCGTTGATTGAAGGAGGGGCATATCTAGTCCTTAGATTTGAAAGGTGCAGATATGAACCGCTGATTCAGACATTATCATCAAGATCGACGATCCCGTAGCATTGCGGGAACAGGAGTTGCACGGATTTTAAAATATCGAGGGTGGGCTGCAATCCAAACTGTGGTTTCCTCAGGAGGACACGTGGAGGCTTGAGGAGGATTGTGGGCCCAAAAGTAGTTTGACTTCAGACTGCTTGTAGTCGCGCCCGCAATCGTGTGGTCATTACCAAGGTCACATTCAAGAGGGGATTTATCATAAAAAAGGAGCTAACGCCCAACACTCTGAGCTTTCTCACGAGAGCGAAAGGGAGGGTTGCGGGTGCCATTAAAACCTGCAACAAGAAGCCGAAAGGGCCTCTCTATAGTCACAAAAGGAAACGATCAAGGTTTCAGAGAGTCACTGGACTCAAGAATCGGAGATCCAATACCGGGAGGTCGCGCAACCCTACGGGGGAGTAGGGGGGTTGCATCATTATTACATCTTCTTTGATCCCTACTTCCCCTTCCATACTTTAGAACTAACCGCCCTTCAATTTCCACCTCTTATCCATACCTTTTAATTTTCATATAGGTAGATTCAGATATTATTATAGAGATGCATTAAATATCTCTTAAAGATTGTAGAAAAACACTAAAGATCACAAAAAGCATCACATATAATAAAAATGCGAGTCAAAATGGTATTGATCTTCCATAAACTTGCCATAAAAGTAGGATCTTTACATGCAGATAGACATCATAGAGTTACAATCTCCCTTACAAAATTGGTCGACAAAGTGAAATACATATCCCACACCTTTGTTCTCTCTAAAGATTCATCCTGTTGTCTCTAATATACCAAGCCTCTCCTTTCCCATCACTCTACTTACAACCTTTGTATCACCCAATTTCCACCAAAAATTCAAAAATGTAGAACATTTTGAGAACGACTATATATTTATATGATCTGATCCCCTGGGGACAACCTCAATCCATATGAAAAATACATAATTTGATCATAATTATCTTTACATGTCCTCGAGTGAGTTGTTTTAGCTCGTGGTTTTAGAAACATTCCCCTGCGATCCGCGTTTGACGATGGGGGCACCATGTGGCCCTTGTGGTAATCGTCAACTATGAGTCGGAATATCAATGATTATTGGACTCTGTCGTAATATCGACGAACGTCAGGGAACCAAGATAAAAAATAAAGAAATAAATTGATAGTTAGTTAGTAATGTCTGATGGTATGATCGATTTTATCCGTACCGTCGGACTTCAACACCATATGTGGTAGTGCAGCAAGAAAAAATATTTGAGATTCAATCATGCAAAAGGCTTTGTTTCAGGCCTTAGTCAACCTGAACATTTATTATGGAACACAAGGGTGGATCACTACCTAACAACATTCCTTGGAGACTCCATTACAAATGTTATGAATAATCATGGAGGATGAATACATGTAGTGGATGCAACATAATATGTCCCTAGTAGGGGAGTTATTTCACATTAAGAAAGGAGAATATGAAATTATTCTCGATTTTCATGATAGATTTTTCCATGTATTACATAAGATCCACCCCTCATTTTGACAAAACATCTTATTGAATTATCCCTTTGCTTTTGATTTATAGTTTCATACCCTCCTTTGGAGTCAAAACCCAAGAAATTTGTTTGACAACATAGTGATTCCAATAGAGGACGAACAACTTTAGTAATCACTCACAAAACCAGATCAAATATCAACACATTGATGTTTTGACATGGTAAAATCTCTATTATCGCACAGGTTGTAGGTTGGTAAAATCCCAGCCCAAACCATAAAATGGCAACAACTACGAGAATACCTACCCATTGTCACCTCAGATAGGTACTCCTGTCACTTTAGAGGTGAAGTGATCACCTCATGGGGGGAATCATGGGTGACCCTAGGGGGAAATGAGATGGAAAGTTATGCTTATGAATGGATTCCCCTATATGTCAAGTTTTTACATGGAAGAAGGCTTGGTAACGATTCTCGAGAGTAATTTAGGGTTTTTTATTCTTTGAGTGCCTGCAAAAGAGTGATTGTACCTACCTGAAACACAAGAAAAGCCAAGTATGGAAGCTATATGTTAAATGGACAAGCAAGGTAATATTTTTGTCCCTATTTGCAATAGTCAAACTAAGATGTATATCAGTAAGATACTAAAAGTATAACAAATGATGCAAGAGATAAGCTAGTAAACACAAGTACAACTCAAGTGTAAAAGCATAGACTTTAGCATCAATGTAAGGTTATTATAGACAAGTATTGCAGAGATATATTTACATCCTTATGGATGTATAAAACAAGTTGTTACAGCAGAAAAATCAGCCACCAAAACTTACAAAAAATCCACCCAAAAGATGCGTTAGTACTAGTAGATTATGCTGGAAAATTCTTAGCAAATTCTGACGGTTGATAAGAGAGTAAAATCAAAAGTTATGATGAGTTTTCTGCAACTCTAATGGCTATATATTAAATTTGCAATAGAAATAATACTTTCTTGGAAAAATGAGATGCCTTAGTGTCTTCGAGACATGTATAGCATATAGGTTAAGTTCCACTTAAGACAATTTCAATATCTCGACTTTTCACAATTACCAATGCAATAACTTATTTCTCCAATGTATGAAGACTATTTCCTTTCTATTGGGAAAATGAAGTCTCTTGATTAAACAAGTTGGATGAGTTAATTCCTTGGGGTTGTAATCCCTTTTACTCCCCAAGGAAAACCCTTACCAACAAGGAAAACCTAGGAGGGTGTAAGCCCTTTTACTCCTCCTAGTATCCTTTGCACAATATATTATTCCAAACAATTATAATGCACTTGGAGGGGATTGTATGCCCTTATACTCCCCGAGGGATCATCACATTAACCTTACAACCAAGAAAAGAGAGCAATGAACATGAAATACTTACCTAGTTGAAGCATTAACAAGATGAAGCCCTAATTCACCAAGGAAAAACCATCGTAAAGCAAGAACAAGTCTCCAAGAGAGCTAGTGCATCATCCATCCATCCAATAGCATAAGACAAAGCATCACAAGATAATGTAACCAAGAGAGATAGAGAGAATTGTTGATATTATGGTAGCTCTGGGAGGTATTAACCTCTACGTGTAACCTTTGATGAGACTACAATATTTCGAGAAGCAAGAAAAACCCTAAAACGTTGGATAATAACCCTAGAAGACAAGTTGGCTCAAGATAATAATTAATATTGAGTTATTAGCCTCCAGGAAGAGAATTCGACCCAGTCAAGAGATTTGGAGCACTATAAATAAAGGGTGTTAGAGCTCATTTGGACTCACTCACTCTCACAACTGCATAAAGACAAGTGGTGTGCATAACTGGAGGAGAGTTGCAGTTGTTGCAGTGGTGACTTGGTCTTTGGTTATGGTTGGACTTTTTTTTTGGTTATGGTTTGGACCTTCTTCCTGGTATGATAGCTTTGGAGAGAGGTACGCTACCTTGGTTGGCTACTGGTTCTAGGGTTTTCTTTCGAAATTATTCTCTCTGTCAAGGTTAAGGTGCTCGGGTGTGGCCTTTTTGCCTATGGTTGGGTGACAATTTTGTTATATTGTCTATGGTGAAATGAGCACACCTATTATTCTAACAGTTTATGGGACCACACTATCTTTAGAAAGTCTAACCAATGGAAGGTAGATTGGGAGGATTTGCTCAGTTGTAGTTGCAGTTGCAGTCAAAGTTTTTGTAGCATCAATGAAACCCTAACCCTCGTGTTAAGGCACCTTAAAATGAAGTGCTTGACCCAATTCCTGGATAACCTAGTGCACCCTAGCCTAGTGCACCTCCTGGTACTCTCAACAAGCCAAGACGTCGAGTTTGGAATTTTGGTCAAAGTCAATGTTTCCAAGTCAAAATCTAAGGTTGACCAGTCAAAAAGTCAAAATGAAAGGCAATTATGAAGACAAAAGACCTAGCATGAAGAAAGTGTATGTTGTTCACAAGAGAAATCTAATGAAAGGAACATTATGAGGAACATGTAGTCTCAGAATAAAAACAAGGAAGTTCTAGATATTGTTCATTCAGGAATGAAGTTGGGATTAGGAGGGAGTTAATCCCCAATTACATAATCCATTGAAGAATCTGTGAAGACTTATAAATGGAAGCATTGATAAATACAAGGATATATTTGGAGCTATAGGGTTCTCCCAAAAGGAGGGAGAAGACTATGATGACATCTTGTTCCAGTAACCAGATATACCTCTACCTGAGCCATTATATCTCTTGCAATATCCATGGGTTGGAGTTTACATCAAATGGATGTAAAGATTGTTCTTCTCAATAAAGTAATTGAAGAAGAAGCATATGTAGAGAAACCTCAAGGTTTTGAGGCATACTAGAAAGAGACATATGTATGCAGATGGAAGAATACCTTATATGGATTCAAGAAACTTGGTGCAGAGCCTCTCATGTACAGCAGAAGCATGGTGAAAACTTCCTATGACAGAGGAAGTGTATTGAAATTGTTCTTCATAAGTCCGGGATAATGGATTACAAATCCATGGAAAACTCCCATGATGATAGATCTGAAGAATTTGAGAGACTCTGATCTAGTAGACTCGTCCCTGTATCGAGAATTGAATGGCTCGTTAATGTATTTGGAGAATACTGAGCTGGATATTTGCTTTGCTGTGAAAATAGTTCCAGGTGGATCCTAGCCATGAAAATTGAATAACTACAAAGCATGCCTTGAAATATCTTCGTGGGACGTTTGAGTTATGATATATAGCTACATGGATTTATCAATTCAGATTAGGCAGGGATTGCAGATGACAGAAGAAGTGCTTCTTGGATATGTTTCAATTTTATCTTTTCCACGATATCATGGGCTATCAGGAATCAGAAGTCAGTTGCACTCAACACCGCAGAAGCAGAATATATTGAAGCTTGTGATGCATGTACGGAAGCAGTGTGGCTCGTAAGTTGGTTTCTAGAATGTTTGATCAGGTGTTGGATTCGAATGTGATATATTGTGATAACTAGAGTTGTGTGAAGCTCTTAGAGAACCCGGTGTTCCATGATAGTTCAAAGCACATTGAGATCAAGTATTATTTTCTCCATGAGAAATTCCATAGGGGAGAAGTGGTTCTCCAGTATATCTCCAATGATGAGCAGATAGCATATATTTAGGTAAATCCTTTGTCCAAGATGAAAATTTTGCGTACTTAAGGGACAAGTTGGGACTCGTGGAGATGAATTCCTTATTCAAAAAGGAAGTGATTACTCCCCAAGTTGGGAGGGAGCACTAATATGTTATTTATATATGGACAGTCATTTTCCAGTTTGGAAAATGGTCCAGGTTGGGAAATCACTTTCCAGTGTAGAAAGTGGTCCAATATTTCTGACGGACAGTCATTTTCCAGTTTGGAAAATGGTCCAGAACGGACTGTCATTTTCGTAATGAAAATGATTTGATAGGTTGTTGATGTACCATAGACAACGATTCCCCTTGTGGTCAGTGTGGGGGGATTGTATAGGACATTCATTATCCTTGGAAGTCACTATGAGAAGTGGTCAAGCACAATGGTCCGCCTCTCTAAACAGTCATTCTTTTGAAGTTCACAGTTGTGAGAAGTTTCGAAGAATGGTATGATGTAGGAGGTTGGTGAAGGACAATCATTTATGTAGTAAATGGTACTCATTCTATCCATGTTTCATTGTTATTAGTGTCGGAAGAATGGACCAGTTAGGTTGAATGATCCAGGTTCATCAATCAAGGATAATCATTCCCTATGGCGGACTCATTCTCTCCAAGTTGCACTGTGATTAGTGTCGGAAGAACGACCCAGTTAGGTTGAATGGTCTAGGTTCATAAACTAGGGACAATTATTATTCTATGCTTGGGAAGAATAGTCCAGATAGACCATGGCTGATGTTTAACTTTCCGAAGGCAGATGTTCTTCCATATCTCACAAATGTGAGTGGAAGAATGGCCCAAATGACTCAGTTTGTATCATGGTATTATTTATGCAGGTTGATATCAGATGATATGATTGTTGTGGAGACAATATGTCTCTGGAAAGTAGTTATATTCTATTGTGGTGGATGTGATCCTCTGGTAGTTATTGTGTGTCACTGGTTAGTAATCGTGTGCTACTAGGAGTGGTTGTGTACCACTAGATAGTAGTTGTATACTACTATGGATAGACATAGTTGTGTTCTATTGGATGGCATTATAGCAGCAGTATGCTACTATATGTTTTCCATGGAGACTACCACTAGTGTTGGAGTTGATTTCCAACTAGATGGATAGTCAGTGTATTGGTGGACAGACATTCTCCAGGCAAAGAATGGTCCAGAAAAAACAGATTGTTGGTGGACATGCATTCTCTCTATGGAAAATGGTCCAGATTGACATATTGATGGTGTATCATTGACTGGTATTTTTCTAAGGCACAGATTGTGGCACAATTAGGAAAATGGTTTAGGACCAATATTTTCTAAGGCATATGGGTAGATATTGATCTCTATGGTACATATGACCCAATTATAAAATAGTCTGAGACTGACATTCCTATAGGAATGGTCTTTGTATCCCATAGGGTGGCTTTCATCATCTGGGAGGACCGACATTGTTATAGGACGTGGGTCCAGATTAGAAGAATTATCCTTGTATCCCATTATGGAGTTTCCATTATCTATTGGGACAACTATTCTTCTAGGACATATGTCCATATTAGAAGAATGGTCCATGTATCACTCTGTTGAGTGAGTGATTTTTTCAGCATCATGCTCGATTACTCAGATGGTGTATGGCCTCGAGAGATGATGCAGTTGATGCTATCATATAATACTGATAGTGGTGATGGTGATGGTGCTCATGACATGATCATGAGATAACATGTGTGGCTATGTTGTTTCTACCAGTTGAATGGTATCTTTGTGCTCAAGACCATTTCCTTTAATACCTCCCTAGCTAGGAGGGAGTGTTCATATTATGGTAGTTGTAGGAGGTATTAACCTCTATGTGTAACCTTTGATGAGACTATAATATTCTGAGAAGCAATAAAAACCCTAAAACGTTGGATAATAACCCTAGAAGACAAGTCAACTCAAGAGAATAATTAATATTGATTTATTAGACTCTAGGGAGAGAATTTGACCCAGTCATGAGAGTTGGAGCAGTATAAATAGAGGGCGCTAGAGCTCATTTGGATTCACTCACTCTCACAACTGCATAAGGACAAGTGGTGTGCATAACTGGAGGATAGTTGTAGTTTCTACAGTGGTGACTTGGTCTTTGGTTATGGTTAGAATTTCTACTTGGTTATAGTTTGGACCTTCTGCCTAGTATGCTAGCTTTGGAGAGAGGTACACTACCTTGGTTGGTTATTGGTTCTAGGGTTTGATTCCAAAATTATTCTCTCTATCAAGGTTAAGGTGCTCGGGGGTGGCATTTGTGCCTATGGTTGGGTGAAAATATTTCTATATTGTCTACGGTGAAACAAGCACACCTATTATTCTAACAATAATTTCCCAAGTAGGGCACAAATTTCAGCCAATGTGGTCTTCTCACAATGGGAGATCTGTGATAAAATGAAATAGAAGTGATATATATTTATACAAATTCTATCTAAATTGTTTTTCCACTTAATTTTAGGGTAAACAATAAAGTAAGGGGACAACAACCCTTACTGTACTCCTTTTACACAATAATCATATTTAATCCATAATTTGCACATGAAATAAACCCTAAAAGTAAGACGTCACCCTCCTATGGAAACGTTTTGGCACCAAGAGAGGGACGTTGGGCTTGGAAGTGACACATTGGGCCTCCAAAGGCCTTCTCCTCAAGTGATATGGTATTCAAGGTACTCTTATCCATCCAATGGTTCCAAATGTCAGGCAGCAGCAACAACACCACCACAACCATATCCCTAGGGTGACGTCAACCTCCTCAAAAGTGATGTTTTAGCCTCGAGAGAAAATAGTTGGGTTGGACAAGAGTTGTGTTATGTATTCCATGGTATCTCCCCAGGCCTCCAAAGTCTATCATCGACATCTAGTGTGTGGGCCATAGTATTCAACTTGTGGGCTTCAAGCCCCAAGGAAGCCCAATCTAGGATTGTTCTTCCAAATATGTCCACCAAACAAGGTCCTACAAAGACAATGAATACACCCTCCAAGGATCTCAAGTCAAATSCATCATGATGARTAAATCAAACCAATAAAAGAGTCATCTAAGCATGTACATCAAAAACTCTCATCAAAATAAACRAGTGCTCAAAGACCTTCTACTTGACAAAGCGACCTATTGGGTGAATCGTACCTCAAGTTTAGGGGTGTTTTCCAAGCAGACCCCTCTCTAAGACATGTGGAAAAAGTGACATGGATGGGGGAAATGCTATTTKGCATGGGGTTTATGATGTATAAGGGACCATAGTATCTCATTTATGGGTTCCTTTGTTGAGGGTGTTATGCACCTTCATTTTCACTGCAACCTTTTTCCAAGCCCATTTATTGTCTTTTATTATTTTTAAGATGTTTCCAAGTTGAAGCCAAGGTGGGGCTTCTACCTAAGCATGGAAAAAAATTCCCACCTTGAATCTACCTTGGTCACATCATGCTTTCCCAAGACGAAACCATGTGTGGAGTTTCTACCTAAGCACGAAAAATTGTTCCCACACATGCTCTGCATTGGTTGGAATTTTGTATTAGTTATTTTTCATGAGTCCCATCAGTTTCTTATGAGAGACATTTCATTGTCCTTGGGATCCCTAGGAAAGCATCTAGAAGTTTCATGATTGGATTTTATCTTTTTCCAGCTACAAGCCTCTAGGCCTTCAGCCCCTTCTTCCCATGAAATGAGGGACAATCCCTTCTTGGGTCAATACACCCGAAAATCCCAAAAGATAAGGAGCTGAGGGGATGAAGTGTGGAAAGTGACAAGTATGGTCAGGAATGGAATGATGAATTTTCAAGAGGACCTCCCAGTAGAAAACCTATCCCAAAGGGTGACCCTCTTACTCGGGCGCAATTTCAACCACCAAAGTGAAACAGGGCAAAGAACATAATTCCCAAGAAGGCGTTACATAATTAAAAGCAATTTAAAATGAAACAAAATCAAATGCCTCAAATATTGAAATGACACTCACCATAATACTTGGCTTGTACCTCGTGGAGAAAGACCCAATGTCTGTCGGAAGCCAGCTGATGTGGTGGATACCCTCATGATGAACCTAAAATTGTGGTGGTGAATTTGACATCTATCAGTGCAAGTGGACATTGTTGGTCAAACTGTCTCTCGGTACTTCATGTCTGCAATCTGAGGGCCTTGAGACATCATCACCTTCGTTATCCCTATCAATTGGGGATAACAACCCCTATGGGGAAACATCCACGACCCTAACCAACATGGCCACTTGGAGAAATTTATTAATACAAAAGAAAAATATTCCAGAGAGGTTGACAAGAGAGTTTTTCACAATCGACCATCGACAAATGACCCTCCATGATATTTAAATAGAGATCATGGACCAATCAGGTGTTAAGTCACAGATCGATGTAGTTGTTAAGATCGAGGAGAATATGAACCATCGGATCACTCTATGTCGAGAACATATCGTGACCGTTGAATTTCCTAACTACAAATGCATACTAATACATACTAAAGAAACACACTTTTACCTAACAACACATTACACCAAGTTGATCTTAACTAACTCCTAAGTTTCTGAATATCCTAACATCCCCCCTTAAGAACAACTTGGGATAGGATTTAAGGATTGACAAAGGAAACACAATAGGAGAAGGAAGGAAGCATTAGAGCCTATCTTCCCTTAATGACAACTTCTTGATTTCCTAACATAGATCAAAGTTTGAAAAACTTCACTTATGTAAGAGACTTTGTGAAAATGTCTGCAACTTGATATTCTATAGGGAAAAAGAGAACTTCAATAACTCGATCATGAATGAGATTTCCGATGAAGTGCATGTGTATCTCAATGTGTTTGTTGCATTGATGTTGAACTGGATATTAGGAAAGATTCATGGAACTCTGATTGTTGCACCAAAGGGTGGTCAGATGTTGTTGTTGGAATTCAAACTCTTAAAGGATCTCTTGAAGCCACAAGGATTCCTGACTTGCATTTATCATTGCTCGGTACTCTACTTATGTTGAAGAAAGAGCAATAACATGTTGTTTCTTACAGGGCCAAGTGATAGATCCTGAACCAAGGAAAAAAACATAACCTACTATAGACTTTCGATCATCAGGGTCGTCGTCCCAATCTGAATTAGTGAAACCAACCAATAAAAGAGTCCCCCCTTAGTTGTAATGTATCCCGAACTGAATTGTACCTTGAACATACTGAATTATCTTTTTAGCTTCTTTCCAATGGCTTTCATGAGTTGTTTTCATATATCAAGCAACAAGACCAAAAGCAAAGGAAAGATCAAGATGGGTATGATTCAAGTACAAGAGGCTACCAACTAATTGATAGTACAAAGTGGCATCAAATTCAGGAGAAGCATAGGTGGCAACAAGTTTGACTCCAGAGTGGAAGGGTGAAGGGGATGGTTTTGAATATTCCATGTGAAAGCGATGAAGAAGGTCACAAGCATACTTAGACTAGGAAAGAAAAATTCCTTCTTCGGCTTGCAAAACTTGGAGGCCAAGGAAATAGTGCAAATAGCCTAAGCCATTCATTTCAAATTTCTTATTAAGGTTGGATTTCACATGGTTTAAAAGTTTAGGGTCACTACCAGTGAGGATAATATCATCAACATAAAGAACAAAGATTATGAGATAGCTTCCTAATTTCTTAGTATAGCCATTAGGATCAAAATGGCATCTAGAAAAGTTGGTATCAAGAAGAAAGTTGTCTATTTTGGCATAGAAAGCTCGAGGAGCTTGCTTAATACCATAAAGAGATTTATTAAGGTGACAAACAAAGCTAGAGTCCTTATGGACATATCCAGAAGGTTGTTCCATGTAGATTTCTTCTTGCAAATCCGCGTGCAAGAAGGAAGATTTAACATCCATCTGATGGACCTCCCATTTCTGTGAGCCAGCAAGGGCAAGAGCAAGGTGGATGGAATTCATTTCGGATACAAGGGAAAAGGCTTCATTATAGTCAATTCCTTCAACTTGGGAAAATCCTTTGGAAACTAACCAAGCCTTGTGTCTTTCAACACTTCTATCTGATGAGTATATGAAACTTGAGCCAAAAGATAAGAGGCTCACTGGAACTGTGAATGTGTCTGAAACTCATCTAAAGGATCACTGGCAAGATCACCAGCTACTTCTCGTGTTGAACGGATCCATTTAGGAAGCAATGGTGTTGGTGTAGGTTTAGATTCAATGGACTCATTTGGAGTAAGGTGAGCAAGCGGAGGTGGATTTTCATCCTCATTGTCATCATCTAACGAAGAAGAAACTAGAATAGGAAGAGAACAAGGCACAAACACCGAATATGGATCGCAGGCCGAAGAAGGAACAAATGTCGAATTAGGCTCGCAGACCAATATATTTTCATCAAACTTAACATCTCTTCTAATAATAATTTCATTACAATGTGGTTGAAGAAATATGTAACCTTTTACATCTTCAGAATAACCAACAATATACACTTCTCACCTTTAGGTTGCAATGCTTTCCTTTTCTCATCAAGAATGTGAGCCCATTCTACATAGAAAAATACACAGAAGTGACTTACTAATCCAGGTGGACATTAGTGGTCGCCCACCTATTCCATTGGCTCAACATAAAGTTTCCATTTTGACAGTTTTTCGGGTCCCAAATTTTTGAGGTCGTTTTGAGGCCCTAGACGACATTTTTTTGACATGGCAATGCCCGATAGGTTCTTATTGAGCTATTTGGAATGTGTACTCCTCAGCTAGAACTTTCCGACAATGTATCAAACACCTCAAACGAAGATTGTAATCAAAAGTTACGCCCTAGGGAAGTTGGTGTATCAAGTACCCCCGTTGGGGTCCACAAACCTTTTGGTGTTTCATTTTTCGGGGTTAGGGTTTTCTCATTTATGTTTTATGCTAAAAAGGCCTTGGGAGCCTCATTTTAATCATCTTCTTGTGAATGCGCGTAGTTGTCACATCTCTTCTCAGAGATAAGATACCACCATTCTAGCGAGTTCATTTCACTCTGTATTTTCTTTTACAGTCTCTGCATATTTTAGTCTTTAATAGAAATTGAGTATTGATGTATCTTTGTGTTTAATTCGGCAAAAACACAGAGATATAACAATACTCAATTTTTGTTGAAGACTAAAATATGCGAAGACTGTAAAATAAAATACGGAGTGAAATGAACTCACTAGAATGGTGGTAGCTTATCTCTGAGAAGAGATGTGACAACTACGCACATTCGCAAGAAGATGATTACAATGAGGCTCCAGAGGAATTTTTTACATAAATTGTAAATGAGAAAACCCTAAACATGCAAAACCATAACTCTGGAAGATGAAACGCCAAAAGGTTTGTGGGCCCCGATGGGGGTAGTTAATACATCAACTTCCCTAGGGCGTAACTTTTTCATATGATCTTCGTTTGGGGTGCTTGATACCTCGTCGGAAAGGTCTAGACAAGAGTATACATTCCGAACAACCCAATATATGTTAATAGAAATTTATTGGGCGTTGCCACATCAAAAAACGTCTTTTAGGGCCTCAAACGGCCCCGAAAGTTTGGGAGCCGAAAAACTGTAGAAAAACTTTCGAAATGGAAACTGTATGTTGAGCCAGTGGAATAGGTGGGAAACCACTGATGTCCACGTGGATCACTAAAATATGGCTTAAGTTTCTTCCATGCTTATTTTAGTGTTATATTTTTGAGAGCCTTTGTGGGAGTGCGATTTACTATGTAATTTGCACAACTAATGGCTTTCGCCCAATACTTTAGACTTAATCCCTTAGATTGGATCATACAATTAGACATTTCTTTTAATGTGCAGTTATTTCTCTCTACAACACCATTTTGTTGTGGTGTATATGGAATAGTGTGTTGCATTTGGATTCCCTATGCAGTGCAGTAAACCCAAGTGCTTCTAGAAAAGTCATCAATGAAGGTTAAGAAATACTTCCACCCAAAAAAATGAATCGAAGAAAGTGGACCACACAAGTCACTGTGAACAAGTTGCAAAGGGGCCGAGGCATGCTAAGAGGCACCTTTGTCAAAATTGTCTCGATGGTGTTTGTCGAGAACACAACCGATACAAACACCATCTCTACAAGAAACAAGTGGAAGACCAGTAATCATATATTGATTACATAGTTATTGCAATGAGTGATAGTTTAGATGACCAAATCACTCACAAGTCATCGCTATAAGCAACAAAAACTGATGGAAAAGATGATGACCCAAATTTTACAAACTTGTACACCCTAGTAGTATCATCAACAATTCCAGTTACAAGAGCATGCTTAGGATCTTTTAGATCCTTGATTACAACTTGGTGAAGTGAAAACTCTACGATTTTACCTTCACCTGAATGAGTGATTTGATATACCGATAGAAGGTTGTGGGAAAGACTTGAAACACATAATACATCATTGAAATGACCATTATCCACCTGAATTGTTCCAAACCCTACAACACTAAGAGAATTCCTTGCTACTAAAAAGAACATAATAGTGGAAACATTGCATCTTATCAAGTTTCTAGTGATAAAGATGATGAAAATGTCTCATGCCTGGATGATCATGAACCAGTATTTTCACCACTTGAGTCATATGCAAAGTTCCATGAAGATGAAGATGAAGCTGAAGAGATGAGTATACAAGTGGGTTCATTGGTTCCTTCCAATGATGTTGATAAAATTAAGAAGGAAGATAAACAAATCAGCCATGCAAAATTGAATCAATATGAGACTTTATCTGTGCATATCCCAACATGGTGGTTCAAGAATAGTGCAATGAAATCCGATTGCAACAGGGGGACCAACTTCGGGTTCAAATAGAAGATGATATTCCTTATAGTTTTCCCACAATCCCTTATCCAATTTTTTTCTTCAAGGAGATCCTCTAACTGATCATTGTTTGGATATCAAGATTACTCACAATCGAGGTGTTTTGGCAAGTAGATTTGAAGAGTTTTGGCTCTTATACTTTATTATTGATCATTGGTGAGGTACCATGTTCCAAGTTCCAACCAACAATCTTCATTGTTTTGTTAAACAACAAGCATATGAATGCATCTTTCCATCTTAGGAGACTTCATGATTGGTTGCACTGAAGGGTTGACTATGTTAATCTTTCTCGTATCATTGATCACTTGGATACATAGTTACATTGGTCATTCAAGTATGTTGAATGATCATGGAAACTTTGAAAAAATTCCAAAATAAGATTTTTTGGGTTCTAGTAATTAAAAAAATATTAAAAATATTAAAAAAGAAGAAGAAGAAAAAGAGGTGAATTTTTGGGTTTCTATGGCCAATTGCTACCTTCTATATCGTTGTCCTTTTTTCAAATTTCATTTTATTTATGTTGTTGTTTTATTTCATATGTAAATTTTGTTTGCTATTTTGGTCTTAGGTCAACTTGGAGGTTGCCTGACTTTGTTGATTTTCTTTTATTTATACTGGTGTCAAATTCAAGTTTGCATTTTTGTCATTTTTCCTTAATTTGTGTCAACCCATAGATTAGTTTCCTTCATGATAAATGAGTCATGTGTGTAGATGTTTATTTCCTTTACTATCATTAAATTTCAATTTATAGTTTGTTATTTATTAATATCAAACCATTGAGTGTGATGCTATCATTACAGTCAGCATTATGTGCATGCTCACATCTAGGTTAAGCGTGGATGAGAGCGCCATTCTTTCTACTATGAGAGTATTGAGTCTGGTAGGTGGGTAGTGTTGAAGAGACAATACAAGGATTTTGAGTCATACTATTGTCTTGTCTCTTCAGTTGTTACATAGAGTCATCTTTCCTGGGTCAATCAACTCCTCATCCAGCCTTATGGATATGGTGTTCGTTTGTTATACTCCCTGGTTTCTGCTTCGTGTTGAGGGAAAAGTTTTTATTATTTCCTTTCTCTTAGCATATCATTCCTCATCAACTATGCCACATCATCTAAGGGGTGATCTAGAAGCTAAAACAATTGATGATTTTTAGCCTCATTGGCACTCGTCTCGCATTCAACAAGATTGATCATCATTATGTCTTGATTGGATGAGTTTGGTCAATGTTTGAATTCAGATCATTAATCACACTGACCAGTAATGCTCATACATCAGGGCCCATTAGCCTCATTGGTGGGTTCCTTCGCATCTTGAAGGTGTTTCCCTTATTGGAATCAAACCAAGTGGCCTTCTCCAATTTGTCAACTTCAACTCGTTTTCCAGTGAGAGTGTACATGTTATGTGGTGTAATGTCCCCAATTTTGGACATTATTATATTACAGAGTGTTATGTTGACCAGAGTAGTCAGATGGGTGCGACAGCGAGTTCAAGATATGTTGAGGGGTTTTATTGGGCCCAACTTGCATCATTCATCATAATCCATTCTGCATAGCTTGGCTTTAGTTTCGTTGCATTCCGACGATTTCCGTAATTTTGAGTTATTTTGGGTTATAAGTTAATTAAATTCACTAAGAAGGTCGTATTGGGCATATTACTTGGAGAAACCTCTTAGTGTAATAACTCATCGGAATCGGGAGGAATATAACTAAAGGATAAGATGATGAGAAGTGACTTTCAGTGGCCAGAGAAGCCATAAGGAGGGATAAATCACTTTTTAGAGGTAAAATGGTTAATTAATTAATTAAGGAATAATAAAATAAAGTAAAAGTCACTTGGAGAAAAAAGGTGAACATGGGGTATAAAAGAGAGATAGGGGCTTCTATTATCTCATTATGTTGTTTATCATTTTGATGCATGGCTTCTTGCTAGAGAGCCCATGCACTTGGGGGTTTTGAGAGTTTTGACTAAACAAACCCTAGAGATCGGCTCGGTGGTGAAAGATCCCACCTTTCATGATCCAAGCTTGGCCAAGGAGGTGAAATATTCATCCCTCACCATTCTACATAAGATCTATTCAGTTCCAGGAGCCTTTGTGGAGGCAGGGCGTATTATTGGAGGGTTTTTTCAAAGCTAGGACACACCCATCCTGAGAGAGTGGTTTGATTTGCACAGAGGTGATCATATTCTTAGTAGATATCACTCCAGGGTTGCTAGCCATCACCCTCACGCCTTATTACAACAATTTTGAGGGTATTCATCAGGTTCTTCATTTCTTCTACCAGTGGGGTGTATTTCATCTTGAGGAGGGTGCACTATCCTTAGAGATATTGTGTTATGGAGGGGAATACCCTTCTCGATAGACTGGAGCTTTGGCATTGGGGTTTTCTAACCCTTGATCTACCTTTTTGCAATTGGTTTCAGAGGTTTGGAAACTATATTCTTGGAGGCCGAATTATTGGTTTGTTTCAACTAGGAGGGTACATCTATTATTAGAGACATTGTGGTTTGGCGGTCCTCCAGTTGAGCTACTTCTCTGAGATTGCTCATATCTTCTTGCCATCATATGATCTATCTTCTCATAGAGTCTTGCAGAGGTTTGAGGCCATCAGAGAGGAGGTCGTACCTTCCTTGGACCATTCAGCTGGGAAGTGTGCATTGTGAGAGAGGGGACTTCACATAAAACATAGGGTATCCATTAGTCTTCAGTGTTACTTGGTGTTCAGCTTGAAGAGGCTTTTGGAATTCTGGATCTTCATCTATAGTAGTATCTTGGGGGAATCATCAGGCACACACTCTATCCTATGATATGTATTCCAGATCTGCTCCCTTTTGTATGAGGTCGGCTATATATGAATAATAAATCAGATCTGAGGTATTTTTGTTATTTACTTGAGTTGTTTCTACTTCATTTTGTTGTGTATACGCTATTGGATACATTGTTATATTTACTTACTACAAACACACAATAAAACCATTATTATAAACCCCAACGCAACTCAAGAGACTAAAATCAGCAAAGTGTTTGACAAAATGCCACAACCAGAAAACTTATAAAACTCAATAAAAACCCAATGTTCCAATCAGATTTGGTTGGGAACATTATAGTGGTATCAGAGAGAATTTCCTTCGCCAGCCTGTGATATACATTGATGATCTAGAGGAGAGATGGAGTTTGCAGATTTTGCAAAGGAGATCATATATTGTGATAAGGAATATTACACCCTTAGTGAGACATTCAGGGCTCATGTAACATTCCAACAATTTGTATCCATCAAAAATCCTAGGTGGAGCAAATATGAAGTTACACATTGGGCCAAAAAGATGGAAGAAATCAAATATTGGAGCAGCAGAGCAGAGGAAACACGGATTGAGCCTACACCCATTAGATGCAGGGAGCTTTGCTACAGTTGCAAAGTGCCTTGGGAACCAGATCACGGATGCAGGGGTAAAGGGAAGGTGCACATTATTGAGGTGCACTATGACAGTGAGGATAAGGAGATGCATGAGGATGCAACCATAGATGCATATTTAGAGCAGTATGATGAGGCTAGTGACTCTTGCACATCTGAAGGACAGTCGGTTGGACAGGATGATAGCACATGTTCTTCATCTTCCCTATCAGGTTGTGTTGAGGACTCAACAGTTCAGCATGGTGGTGAGACTTGTGAGGATTCATATGTGTTGGCACTTAGACATGATGAGATTAGGAGGTTGGATGACCTACCCTCGGGTATATACATGGCTTCTGAGAAGTCATGTATGGAGGATGATGAGCTTTCTATGATGACAGTGACACATTTTTCATCTTCCCAAATACCTATGATATCCATGACTCATGAGGATATCAATGGCATTTATGATATGGTAGAGGAGCCTTGTGTGAGGATTGTACACCGGGGACATATGAATCTACAGACCCAGGAGGAGAGACATGACTTGGAGACAGTTGACCTTACACATACCTATCAGTATGAAGAGAGTGAATCACCTCTTTTGGAGATTCCATTGTTAAATCAGGTTGTGGAGGATGACAGTTTGATGGGATACTCACTTCCAGGACCGGTCTACAGTGATGAGGATGCACTCCTTATTGGTTGGGATGACCACATATCATGTCTAGACACATTTGTATGGGATCCAGGTGCAAATGACATTAGCAAAGTGAGTGCACATGAGGATACAACTTCCCATACAAGATACAATGCGATTCAGATGGGGGTAGCAGTTGGTGATGGAGTGCAGTGGCATACATGAGGACTTAGTAGCACAGTGGACAAGGAGCAGTTCAATGCCTTATCTTTGGAGGAGTGCGTTGTTGGGGATTCCATTGTTGACATTAACAGTGGGAGGCATGAGGTAGCACCTCAGCAAGATTGTGATCGGGAGTCACGACACTTGGCAGGTCAATTGAGAGTCAATGAGGACATGATCATGGCAGCCACTAGACACATTGATGACACGGATGCATTGGTGGCAGATTATTGTTGGAGGGCGTCAATGGCACATGATAGTTCAGATGGGGGATTTTCCATGGATGACTTTCATACTCTCAAGGAGAGAGTGACTATGATGAGGATCGACTACCAACAGTTGTTGATGGACAGACATTATCTATTGGAGGTTGGCGAGATGTATCACAGGGCCCTGAGGGAGCAGGAGTTGGAGGTGGACCGACGCACTCATGAGTGGGTGAGAACACGAGGATTATTGGAAGGCACACAGACAACCCTTCAAGAATCAGGGTCCAGATAAGAGGAGCTCCTTGAGGAGACTAGTCAGAGATACACTATATCTATCTCGGCAGAGAGTCAGATATGTATGTCAATTACATTGCTCGAGGATGTCCAGGTGGCACAGGGGTCACCATTCATGGGTAGCTCGGAGACAGTTGGTCATACACATAAACATGGGGATTCCAGAGCCAGGGGCAGTTATGAGGACACTTTCATTTGTGTCCCATGATTGGTTAATATCCACGCAGAGGTTGATCCGGTAGTACACCTTGGACATATGATGATGAGAGATAGTTCACATGAGCATGTAGAGGTGTATAGTGGGATTCAGGAGGATGCATTGGATTGCAGGGAGGAGACACACTTAGTGGAGCATGGAGATTCCTCTCCCTTGCAGCAGCACATAGTTATGGGAGATCACCTTCACAATAGCAGCGTTTATATGAGTGATGATAGTTGGAGAGTGATTGACCAGCATTTTGGGGAGTTACCTCCGGTTGTACCCGATGGTTGGGGTTCAGTGATGAGTACATGAGAGTATTTACCATGGGTGATGGTGGACGAGATTTTTGTCGAATCCTTGGGATTGACCAAAGCATATGACACTTTCCAGTCCTATAGTTGTTTGCAGATATGTATGTTAGCCTTTCCTGATACTTTCATCATTGACAATAGTACATGGGTTGATAGACAAGGGCAGGGGACATGGAGAGTTGGTAGGTCGAGACCACCTGATAGGAGTATCTTTATTGTACACAACAACATAGGGGTGGATTATCAAGGACAGACAGTCGAGGCCTTGGGCGTGATAGAGAGTATATTAGGCCATGGGACAGAGGATATTTCAGAGGTTGATACAGATGAAGATTCTCATTGGGATGAGGATGGAGGGCTTCCAATAGTTATCAGTAGAGAACATCAACAATTAGCAGGGATTGGAAGTGATGAACTTATGAATTTACCGTAGGACCCGGAAGTCCATTTGGTCAGTAGTTTGCTTCATCTTATGAGGGTCTGGGTTATGCCAGCAGGCAACAGACTTCACTCTTGGATCACTTCAAAAGGGCTTGTTGGGGTCTGTTCTATGAGGCAAGACATGTTCTCCCTATTGATACTCGTGATTGATTTGGTCGATGGATGGGAAGATTTTGGTTCCACGGGGATACCTTTATAGGATCAGCTTTTTGACAACTTGTCCCATCATCACAGGTTTAGCATGAGGATCCAGGAGTGGGGTATCCAGTATGTATACTTTGAGAAGACAGTCATGATCATAGTAGTACAACGTTAACATGATGGTCCCTATCAAAGACTAGCATGGGACCCTGGGATTGTAGGGCTGGGCATTTCATTGACTAACAGAGGCGAGTGGATCTTTACAGGGGGAAATCACTTTGATTTTCCATTGAGCTTCAATTTTGGGGTGAGCACATCACTTGTTAGTGATTCGTTGAGGTCTTGTAGTACCTCATTATGGCAACAACATGTTCATTCGGTGGAGGTCGTGTTGGTCTTGGTATGGTCTTGGAGGTCAGATTCATTTTGGGTTGAGGCCATGTGTTATTTGCAGGAGACTCACGGTGTTGATATGTTACAGGACTATACTTCACAGGGCATTGCATTTCACATCTTGATATGGGATCCAGGGATTGGAGTTCTTGGTAGTTCAGTGTTTGGTGGAGTTGAGTTTCGAGTAGAGTGGTTGCTTGGGGAGTTGACTGAGATTCTATGGTCATGGATCATTCTACTCATCAGGAGCATTTGAGTGTCATGCGTGGTGAGCACTTGGAGGGGCCGCATCTTGAGGGGAGTTTACTTTGTGTCACACAAGTGGATATGGGACCCCAGTATCATATATATATTGATTCAGTTATTGCTTGAGGACAAGCAATATTCTAGCAGGGAGGACTGTAATGTCCCCAATTTTGGACATTATTATATTAAAGAGTGTTATGTTGACCAGAGTGGCCAGATGGGTGTGACAGTGAGTTCAAGAGATATTGATGTGTTTTATTGGGCCCAACTTGCATCGTTCATCATATTTCATCATCGGGATCCATTCTGCACATCTTGGCTTTGGTTCCGTTGCATTCTGACGATTTCCGTAACTTTGAGTTATTTTGGGTTTTAAGTTAATTAAATTCACTAAGGCTGTATTGGGCATAATACTTGGAGAAACCTCTTAGTGTACTAGCTCATCAGAATCGAGAGGAAGAGCACTACATGATAAGATGATGAGAAGTGACTTTTAGTGGTCGGAGAAGCCATAAGGAGGGATAAATCACTTTTTAGAGGTAAAATGGTTAATTAATTAATTAAGGAATAATAAAATAAAGTAAAAGTCACTTGGAGAGAAAAGGTGAACATGGGGTATAAAAGAGAGATAGGAGCCTCTATTCTCTCATTATGTTGTTTATCATTTTGATGTCTAGCTTATTGCTAGAGAGCCCATGCACTTGAGGGTTTTGAGGGTTTTGACTGAACAAACCCTAGAGATCAGCTCAATGGTGAAAGATCCCACCTTTCCTAATCCAAGTTTGGCCAAGGAGGTGAAAGATTCCTCCCTCACCATTCTACATCAAATCTATTCAGTTCCAGGAGCCTTTATGGAGACAGGGCGTATTATTGGAGGGTTTCTGCAGAGCTAGGACACAACCATCTTGAAAGAGTGGTTCGATTTGCACAGAGGTGATCAGATTCTTAGTAGATATCACTCCAGGGTTGTTAGCCATCACCCTAGCGCCTTATTACAACAGTGTTTGAGGGTATTCATCAGGTTCTTCATTTCTTCTACCAGTGGGGCGTATTTCATCTTGAGGAGGGCGCATTATCCTTAGAGATCTTGTGTTCTGGAGGGGAATACCTTTCCTGATAGACTGGAGCTTTGGCATTGGGGTTTCCTAACCCCTGATCTACCTTTTGGCAGTTGGTTTCAGAGGTTTGGCAGCTATATTCTTGGAGGCTGAATTATTGGCTTGTTTCAGCTAGGAGGGTGCATTTGTTATTAGAGACATTGTGGTTTGGGGGTCCTCCAGTTGAGCTACTACTCCGAGATTGCTCATATCTTCTTGCCATCACCTGATCTATCTTCTCATAGAGTCTTACAGAGGTTTGAGGCCATCGGAGAGGAGGTTGTACCTTCCTTGGACCATTCCAGCTGGGAAGTGTGCATTGTGAAAGAGGGGACTTCACATACAACAAAGGGTATCCGTTGGTCTTCAGTGTTACTTGGTGTTCATCTTGAAGAGGCTCTTGGAAGCCTAGATCTTCATCTCTAGTTGTATCTTGGGGGCATCATCAACCACACTCTATCCTATGATATGTATTCCAGATCTGCTCCCTTTTGTATGAGGTCAGCTATATATGAATAATAAATCAGATCTGAGATATTTTTGCTATTTACTTGAGTTGTTTCTACTGCATTTTGTTGTGTATACGCTATTGGCTACATTGCTATATTTACAAACTACAAACACACAATAAAACCATTATTATAAACCCCAACGCAACTCAAGAGACTAAAATCAACGAAGTGTTTGACGAAATGCCACAACATTTTGGCAAAGGGGCATGTATGGTTGGATTCTCATTTCAACAGAACAGCCAAGGCACCATACATTTGACTCCATTTCCCAATGGGTAGGCACAGTGGTCTACAAGTAAGATTTTCCAGAGATCAGTGGTTTACATCTATAGAGTGCAAAGATTCTGAGATTATCGACATTCCATAGGGGAATCTCATTCCCTTGAGTCAACATTGTTAACCCCTAGAATGTTATGTGCAATTAGAGGGTTGAGATCCAGTGAGCTTTCATAAGGTTGGTGTTCGGGGACAAATGCATCATTTTTCTCAGTGATCAGAGTCCATTTCAGTGGTCAAAGTCCATTTCAGTGGTCAAAGTCCATGTCAAAGGCAAAAGCATATTCATCAATTTTAGGGAAAGTTGTTATTTTTTATAGTGTTCCTATTTTCTAGAAGCCTGAGTCCTGAAGTCCACAGGTCAAAGGTGATCACATATTTGGGGTCCTTGCAAGCTCATGATGCCAATGAGCTTTTTCTGAGTGAAATGCAAGAAACTGTTATTTTTAGCAGTTATGGTTTCGAATCTCATATGACGATTCTAAACATATATTTGGATTCCTTGCAAAAAATTGAATCCAATGAGATTGATTTCATTGGCATGCAAGAAGATACTATTTTTAGCAATGTCTATTATTAGGCATGCTATATTTGGTAGTGATATCCTAGTAAATCCCTTCACTTTTCATCTTTCTTGTTTTTTAGGAGTCAAATTGTTGTTATTTTTATATATTTTCTTTGAGTGTATTTGTCAAATTTGCTAAAATTTATTTCTCGTGACTCCAGTTCTATTTTCAATGGATGACTAATCATTTATTTTTTGAAAAGGACACCTAGGTCAATTGATTTCTTTTTGCTAACTTTGGAAATTTGGTAGATGAAAAATTTGTTATGGGAAATTATTATCTTTGACCAAGATGACTTCCTGGATTAGTTTGCATGGGAAGAGGAAATTTATTATTTTAGAATATTTTGTTTGAGGAAACCTAATTAGCTTGAAAGAAGTCAACATCTCATGAATTAATAATAGAATATGACTTCATGGATTAGTTTGCATGAAAGAGGAAATTTATTATTTTAGAATATTTTGTTTATGGAGGAAACCTAATTAGCTTGAAATAAGTCAACATCTCATGAATTAATAATAGAATTCAAGAGGTTGTTTGAGTGAGTTTATTCAGGGAGAAGGCCAACCCTCTTTTTAGTGAAAGTTGGAGCATTGTTTGTGGTTGTTATCTAAGCATTTACAACAACTTTCTTTATTTAAAATAGTGACTTAACGGTAGTCGCATATTGCATGAGCAAGCCACCCTTTTTTGGGAAATTGAAGTGTTATAAAAGCAGGGCAAATGGCATTGTTTGGTTACAGTTTTTAAGTGAGAAGCCAACAACCTTTTTTCTTCCATCTTCTCTTTCTTTTCTTGTTGCCTACACTCTTTGCAAAGCATACTACTGCAGCGAGTCTTGTATTTTGTCTCTATCATGCAAACAATATTTTGACTAATACAGTGATAGAGTTTGACTATGCAGTTTATTCACAGCTCTTCAAATTCGATGGTCCAAAAGTCTTGTTTTGTGCAGTGGTGTGGGTGGCCTAAGTGCCTTTACTTTGATTGTATTAATCACTTGAAGCCCACATTCCTCTTCTTTTCGTCTTTCATATTTAGCTATGTGAATTGGAATTCTCTCAGATTATTTAATTATACACTTTCTTGTGTCCTTGGTTGCTTGCACATATATCAAGGATAACTATTTTATGTGCTGATTATCCATACTAACCACAGATTTTTCTAAGTGATTGACAGTGTGCATGAACACTAGGATTGCCCCTTTGTGACTGGAAAAGCACCAGACCGAACGAAGGACTAATTAGCAATGACCTTGGGCTAATTACTCATAGTTGTTGCTTAGGTTTGCTTTAAGAAGATCCGAGTGATAACAGGGAGGAAATGTATTTTGGTGAAATTATGTTTCCGTTTTGTTGTACATCATATTGATGTTTGGGGCTTCCACGTTAAATCAGCAAGTATATCTCTCTTTTTAGGGTTGTTTACACATGTTGTGGGTTGTTTTGTATTTGGAGGGGTAGACTTATGTGAGGTGTTCAACCCTCTTTTATTCTTGATGTAACCAGATTTGCTAATGAAGAAAACACTGCATGTTATTCTATAGGCTCTGAAGGTTCTTTGTTGTTCTCTTTTGCATTGATGGTTGCATGGTACACTAGTTGATATTTAATTGGAGCTGAAATGGTGTATATGTGAGCTTTTCACTCAAGCTTATAGTGTCAATGTAGTTGATTTGATCGGTAGGGTTTATGTACTACATAGCATTGCCTATTTCTCCATTTAATTTCAAGCTTCTTCATTAAATCATGCTCATGACTCCATTTGCCCAAAGGAGAAGGCATTAGATCTTGCTTGGCTTCTCCCTTTACATTTAAAATCTATAGATAGCATCATTCTACAAATCTGCTTTTTTACATCAGCTTTACAAGGACAGATTTGTAGTTTTATTGGAGAATCCCCCTTGTGCCAAAGTAGAGCCAGCCTAGAGTGAGGAGGACGATCACCGAGGTGACAATGGGTGATGTCCTCAAGTTTACCTAGGGTCTAAACTTGATGGTTGAACTCCGAATATCTTTGAAGTGCAGATTTTAGAGGTAACAAATAGCATACATTTGAAATGGATATTTCAGATTGAAACAAATGTCAGGACCTGTAAATGTTAATCAAGATCTCCACTTAGACTTGCAGAGGAGAGAATATAGAAGTTGTCTTCAGAATAAAAAATGGTGCTACTGCTCAATCCAATTCAATGTTTCATATAAATCGTTGGCAAGAATATGAACACCGGTTCACAGGATTGGAAGACACGTCCTTCAAAGGCATAACCAATGAGTCACCAACTTCTCGAAGCCAAATCAGTTTTGTGTATAAATACTTGAAGACATCAAAGCTGAACAATATAAAGCATGAAGATAGCCTTGACCCTATGGAGAACATGAGGCCATTGAATGCTCCCAGTAAATGTGCTTACATTGCCAACTATGTTGCATTAAGTCAAGGCTTGAGCATAAGAACTTCAAGGATAAAGGATTGCATAAATATTGCAGGCATAGACCAACTGAACTCTAGCAATTTGAAGGTCCATTTGATAATTATAAATAAAATACCAGCACTTAGATTGCACAGAACGATAGCTTGGAGGAAGGACACTAACAAATAAATAGAGGTGAACTTACATGACTTGGGCACAAAATGGAATCTAACGAAGGGCCATTGGTGTCAATGGGCAATACCACTACAGGCCTTAAGATTAATTAGAGAACTAAGATGTATAAGATAAGATGGTTTATTCATGTCCAATGAATGACCACAAAAGTAGGTCAATGGGACTAAAAGAGTACAACCAGCAACATAACATGGGAGTGCATAAGCAGCTCCTATAACCATGCTAATAGCAACAAGAAAACAACCAGCAACATAACATGGGAGTGCATAAGCAGCTCTTATAACCATGCTAATAGCAACAAGAAAAGAACTAAGAACAAAGCTAAATGAGTAACTCAAAGAAAGAAAGAGAGACAAAATCAATATATAAGAGAAATCTCATCAAGAACATGTCAAGAGATAGAAAGGGGATGCGAAGAAGAAGTCTTATCATCCAAGTCCTCAATCACCATGAAGTTTCCAAAAATTAAGATACAAATATGAATTCTCAACGTATAATGGTTTCTCAATGGAATGTACAAAAGGATAAAATCAAAATCACTAAATACAAACCTAAAGGTAGAAGATCTACATAATAAAAGGACATTGAGGATGCATTGATAAAGCAACAATAAATACTGGACTAAATCTAGCACAAACAATAATCTGAAAGGGACAACTCTGAACAGTAAATGGGAGGCAGGCCTCACACAGGAGTCATTGGTTGGGACTGCACAGGGATCTGGCAAAAGCAATAGTTATGAAGGGTCAAGGGGCTCTAGAAGTTCACCCCAAAAAGTTAAAAAGAAAGAGAAATATTTGCCCAATCAATATGGAAAAAAGCATCTCCTTTTCATAGGAGGAAATAAAAGCTTATGAAATTTCTACTTACAATGAAATTCCCCCATCTTTATCAAGACAAACTGTGGACTTTGGCAATAATGAAAAGCTTCATACTATGCATCAAATTCCAAACAGCTCTTAATTACAACTATCAGTAATAAAAAATCTGCTGTTTGGTTGGTCAATAACCTGAACAGGCAATGTTAGCTTGGATTATGCACCCAATTGACAGGATAGACAGCCGATTCACATTTAAACCAGTGGAGTTTGTCAACCTCGCAAAAAAGTAAAAGCCTACACTTCTTTTTTAAGTGGAACG
>ML783251.1:1016110-1026870 GCA_009831015.1 Picea engelmannii | reverse complement strand
ACCGACTTGAATATCAATTAGTGAAGAGATTGACGAACTGTAACCCTAGTGTCCCATATTCAAACAACTTCCAAGCTGCACATAAAAAATTCAGAGCGCATTTTTATCTCAGACATGTTACAAGAGTGTATACAAAAGTTCAGTTTTAAATGTGCCAGTAAACCTCTTATCACAAATGTATGAATATTTAAGTAGGAGAAAAATTAAAAACTATTATACCTTGTCCACAGAAAATGTATAGAAACATACGCATGCCCTATCATTATAATTTACCTGGGACACTGCTTTCGTTGTATCCATTGCTAGCTGCAACAAATTAACTGCTGGGCCAAAACCCTTTTAGATTGATTAACTGATGCAATTAATCATGTGAACCCACTACACACTAAACCAAATGTGTTCTCAGAGAAAACACCCAGTGCACACTTATGTGAATTCCACTCAGATTACGTCATCAAGTTCAGCGACCAAACTCGTTTCAGGTAAATTGCTTAGTGCATTTTTCCCAAAGTCGCCACCGCAATTCATCAATTGTGCAACTCACTCACTTTTGAATCTTTACGGGTGCATTTCAGCAATATCTTTAGAGAGGCTGTTTGGTTACGGCAGAATATGTCACAATGTTGATGTCAAACCTTTCTTAAGATCTCGTGCAATAGTCTATTGGCATTTTGGGGTGTGCCTTCCATGCGTAGTTTATCCATAAGGATGGCATATGTAATCATATCAGGGACATTGCCATTGTCTTTCATCTGTTTAAATGATTTTACTGACTCCTTCACATTGCCCACTTTGCAGAGCCCAATCAATGTGTTGTGCATGATAACATCAGAGAACCCAAACCCTGTTTAGGCATCTCATAGAAGATTTTTTGAGCTTATTTTATCATGCGATGCTTGTAGTCCATCTATTAATGTACAGCTAACTAGGTCAGCCTAAAACATTCCTCTCATATCTCTTGAAAAATCTCCCTGGTCTTCTCCAGAATACCCACCTTCCAAAACCCATTTATAAGTGTCTTGTATGTGATTTGATTAGGCTGATTGCCTGTTTGCACCATAACATCTAACAACTGGAGAGCTTCTTAAAGTTTGCTTTCTTTGGAAAGACAAACAAGAAAAGCATAGTATGTGATAACATCTGGATTGTACTTCTTTCCCAACATATCATGAAGCACTTTGGTGGCCTCCTGCTATTGCCCTTCCTTACAGATAAGATACTTCCTTACAGATAAGATAAGATAATTTTATTAATGTCCAACCAATGACCACATTTAAAAAGGTCAATGGGACTAAAGACTACATCAAGTATGAGTACAATGTGGGAGTGCAAGTACAGCTCCTAGATAACGCCAAAAATAACATAAAGACAGAAACCTGCAGTAGTACAGCCTCAAAGTGTATATGACTGTGACAAAAGTATGGTGATCCAAGTATGTCCAAGATTGGAAAAGTGGACAGCTCCAAAGTCAGTCAAGAGAGAGAGAGTGAGAGAAAGGTCTGACAGTGAGAATAATGATGTCAAGGTCTCCCGGGTCTGATGACCAAGAGTGAGGGGGGCAAACTGGGCACTGGCTCGCTGTCAGATTTCTCAGGAACTATTGGGGGGTCCGGCTGTATGATCCTGGGGGGATGTAGGATCAGGGGATACTCCTCGCATCTGAGGCTGAAGGAAAGAAACTCTGGATAGATCTCTGGCAGCTCCTCTGAATTTGGGAGGTAGTCTGATGGACGGGAGTCGCTTGTATGTGACATCACTGGGGCATATGTTCTTGTTAGGCATTTCACAGAAGAGCTTCCTAGCCTCATCGAACTTGCCTTCCTTACAGAAACCATCAATAAGCACACGGTATGCAACGACATCAGGGCATATGTTTTTTCTTGGCATATCATACAAGAGTTTCATAGCCTCATTCAACTTGCCTTGCTTACAGAAACCATCAATAAGGACACTGTATGTGACAACAGTAGGGTATATGTTTTTCCTCTGCATATCATTGAATAGCTTCCTAGCTTCATCCAATTTGTCTTTCTTACAGAAACCATCAATAAGCACACTGTATGCAACAACATCAGGGCATATGTTTTTTCTTGGCATATCATAGAAGAGTTCCATAGCCTCCTCCAACTTGCCTTGCTTACAGAAACCATCAATAACAGCACTGTATGTGACAACATTAGGGCGTATGTTTTTGCAGGGCATTTCATAGAAGAACTTCATAGCCTCCTCCAACTTGCCTGCCTTACAGAAACCATCAATAAGCGTATTGTATGTGACAACACTGGGGCATATGTTTTTGGAGGGCATTTCAACGAAGAGTTTCATAGCCTCCTCTAACTTGCCTTGTTTACAGAAACCATCAATAAGGGCACTGTATGTGACTACAGTAGGGCATATGTTTTTTCTCTGCATATCAGAAACGAGTTTCATAGCCTCCTCAAATTTGCCTTGCTTACAGAAACCATCAATAAGGGCACTGTATGTGACAACAGTAGGGCATATGTTTTTCCTCTGCATATCATTGAATAGCTTCCTAGCTTCATCCAACTTGCCTTCCTTACAGAAACCATCAATAAGTGCACTGTATGCAACGACATCAGGGCATATGTTTTTTCTCGGCATATCATAGAAGAGTTCCATAGCCTCCTCCAACTTGCCTTGCTTACAGAAACCATCAATAACGGCACTGTATGTGACGAGATTAGGGCATATGTTTTTTCTCTGCATATCAGAAACAAGTTTCAGAGCCTCCTCCAACTTGCCTTGCTTACAGAAACCATCAATAACGGCACTGTATGTGACTACAGTAGGGCATATGTTTTTTCTCTGCATATCAGAAACGAGTTTCATAGCCTCCACCAACTTCCCTTGCTTACAGAAACCATCAATAAGGGCACTGTATGTGACAACAGTAGGGCATATATTTTTCCTCTGCATATCATTGAATAGCTTCATAGCTTCATCCAACTTGCCTTCCTTATAGAAACCATCAATAAGCGCACTGTATGCAACGACATCAGGGCATATGTTTTTTCTCGGCATATCATAGAAGAGTTCCATAGCCTCCTCCAACTTGCCTTGCTTACAGAAACCATCAATAATGGCACTATATGTGACGATATTAGGGCGTATGTTTTTGCAGGGCATTTCATTGAAGAACTTCATAGCCTCCTTCAAATTGCCTCCCTTACAAAAACCATCAATAAGTGTATTGTATGTGACAACACTGGGGCATATGTTTTTGGAGGGCATTTCATAGAAGAGTTTCATAGCCTCCTTTAACTTGTCTTGTTTACAGAAACCATCGATAAGGGCACTGTATGTGACTACAGTAGGGCATATGTTTTTTCTCTGCATATCAGAAACGAGTTTCATAGCCTCCCTTAACTTGCCTTGCTTACAGAAACCATCAATAAGGGCACTGTAGGTGACGACAGTAGGGCATATCTTTTTGCTGGTAATTTTATAGAAGAGCTTCATAGCCTCCTCCAACTTGCCTCTCTTGCATAAACCATCAATAAGCGCATTGTATGTGACAACATCAGAACATAAGTTTTTGCTCGTTATTTCATAGAAGAGCTTCATAGCCTCATCTAACTTGCCTTCCTTACAAAAACCATCCATCAGAGCCGTAAATGTAATAACAGTGGGGTTATGCCCTTCTTTTGACATCTGATACAGTAGTTTCTTGGCATCTTGGAGCTTACCTTCTTTGCATAGTCGATCCATGAGGGTGGTAAACGTGAATGAATCGGGTTCATGCCCCTTTTGCAGCATAACAGCTATCAACCCGTAGGCCTCGTGGGTTTTCCCTATCTTGCAGAGACCGTCTACTACGGTGTTATATGTATGAATATCAGGGGTCTGTTGTTTAGTCGCCATCCGATTGAAAATTTTGAGAGCGTCCTCCATTCTGCCCACCCTGAAAAGCCCTTTGATGAGGGTATTGAAGGTTATGACATTCGGCATATACCCAGCACTTTCCATTGTGTCCAACACTTTGAATGCATAATCCATTCTACCTATTTGACAGTGAGAATTGATGAGAGTGTTAAAAATTACCATATCTGGAACAATATCAGCTTCAACCATAAGACTGTAAACAGACAATGCTAATTCATACCATTTCCGTCGGACTAGACTACTTAATAAAATACTGCAAGTAATTAGACTGGGGTTGGGTTTAGATTTATCTCGAAGCAAATTCTTGAGGGTTTCCACTGCCTCTGTAAGCTTGTTGGTCTGACACAATTGTTTAATGCGCGTGTCTGCAGTGGCATTCAAAGTGTGGAAGGATCGTTGAGAAATGATATGGGCAACTGAATTCTTCTTGCACAGAAAAAGCACCGTCTTTTTCCTCATAGTCCCCGCCATCGCCATGTAGATTGAGAGTGAGATTGGTGTTAACCCTGCTCTTTTAAAGCCCTAAACCCGAGCCGGCAAACACCCACTCCATGTCTATCGGCCTCCCACAATAAACGAAGTCATGACCGTCAATTGACATATAAATTCCCGCCTTTACGTATGCGGTGATGATAAGTATTAATTTATATATTTTCTTTGATATATTCAAACTTTTGCCTTTGCGGTGATGATAAGTATTAATTTATATATTTTCTTTGATATATTCAAACTTTTGCCTTTGCGGTGATGATAAGTATTAATTTATATATTTTCTTTGATATATTCAAATTTTTGCCTTTGTGGTGATTTTATATATATATTAATTAGTTTTTCATTATACATTCTAAACATGTTAATGAAAATGTAGAAGTGTAAAGTCTACTAAGGGATATATACCTTATCTCTTGATTTGAACTTGTGACCTCTTATGAAGAAACACATGTTTTTAACCTTTAGGTCTACAGCTATATATATATATATATATAAAAGAAGAAAAAAGAAGATTGGGGTTAACAAAATTATTTATGTTAGTAAGTTTTTTGGATAAAAACTCTGTAAGAAGTTTTGAAACGTCCACCCATTATTAGTCATTGTCGTAGGCATAAAGGGACTATAGTGATCGATAATTCGTTGACCTCGTATTAGATTGTCCTTTGACCACAAATATTTCCATATTATCTATTGTTGGAACTAAAAACGTCGATTTTTATATAATAAAAATTACCATATATGTCATGATCTGAATGGACAACGGATTGGAGGTCTTATTTTCGGCTTCGCTATTCCTAATGTTATATATGTTGACATATCCAAAGTATTTGATCGTATATGGTCTTTTTGAATCATATATTTTCTTATGCATTGGTCGAAGGTGGATTAATGCTAGCATTAGTTCGAATGTTTGGCTTAGCATTTTCTGCTAGGTAGAATACATTTCTCTAGCATATTACTATGTGTGATTTTTGCTTTATTCTTGCGTGCTTCGAGAGAACAGGTATGCCACGCTGCATTTTCTATTAAATGTTTGCACGGGGCTACACCCTTCAACGGTTCTGACAGTCTTAAGTGTTTACCTAACAAGTCTGGCAGTCTTAAATGTTTATTGTACAGATGTGTTGCAATACAGTTTCGTTCCATTTTTTATGGTGTTGTTTGCAGTGAAATTGTGTTGAATTGTTCTCCACCGGCATCATTGGTGCAGTGGTTGATGTTTGTTCGTTGGTTTGTTCCATGATGCTTGTTCTTGTTTGATTCAACTTTGCAAAGTTGAGGTCCTGCAGTTACAGTTGGACCTCTTTGTGGTTGTTCATTGGTTTGTTGTTCTTCAACTTTGCAAGTTGTTGGACCTGTTGTTGCGGTTTGCAGTTTTTGGGGGTTGAGCTATTGTCATCCCTCATTGACGGATAAGTTTATGTGCCATCGTTTCGTTGCTATTTTTCAATGGTGGGAGTCGTTGCCTCGAAATTCTGTTGCAAACCATCTTTCTCTATGCTCTTAACTTATGTTCCTGGAAACCATGGATTTTCATATGTCGGTTGCCACGTCCATAGTTATTTCGAAAATTGCAATCCATAGGGGTTTTTGAAAACTAGTTCGGATCTATCACAAGAGGGAACCATCCGCCGGGGTGTAGAGGCAGGGAATGCTTTTATTCTGTGGGTCGGAAAACTAGGTCCACTTGTTGTCTTTGTCTTGTCCTTTCTATTTTGCAGAACTTTTTATGGCTCTGAGAAGCTTGTAGGATGCACGCCATGAATATGTTCAAATCGATCTTTCTGCGCAGTAAATTTATGGTGTTATTTATTTGTGTTTTTTCTTCTGTTTGGTTCACTTTCCAGTGTTGGTTTGTTTTCTTGTCATCTTCTATGGGGACTAGGGGGGATTGAAGTTGACAAGAAGAAGGTTGAAAGATACATATGGGGATTGGTACGCAATTCTGCGCTTGTAGTTTTCCTATTTTGCTTTTCTTTTTCTTTTTTTTCCTCGTTTTATTCTTTTTTTTCCCTTTTCTCTGTTTTCATGCAAACTGAAAGTATCTAAGAAACAGCTTCAAAATCACAGTTCAAAAGATGAAAGAAGTAATAGATGTTGAGTCGTATGAAATAGATACACACTCCATTATACATGGCATCATTGACGAGGTTTTGCATAGAAATGGCCTTTTTAGATTGGATGCATTCTCGTATACTGTAGGGGATTTCATTTTCGATGCATTTCAGGTTCTATTGCATTTTTGTTATTCCTCGACCGACATGCGTAATGGATTGATAGATTATTTCTTGGGCTGTTTAAAAAATGGTGACGCTGAGGCATTGGAGTCGTATGAATACGAACTGGAATCTGATTTTCTTCGACAGTTGCATGGAATACATGATGTCGCTACGTATTTTCAAAGATGTGGTTGTCTGCATCTCCAATTCTACCTGCACATGAGAGGGGACTTTGGGGAGATACATTTTGTATATGGTGGTTGTCTAACTAGCTCAATAGATCGATTGGAATATGGTCATTGACAAGAAAAACAAGATATCTACTATTCAAAAAAACTGCATCTGACAATCCATATTGCATCTTGTTCCATGATGCCAATGCTATCAGTGGTCATTATGAACCACTACTGTACAAAAAATTGTCCATGTGCAATCTTGAAGGAGCTCATATTTACTTGTCCCTCATTTGCAAAGACCTTGAATCGCAGTGGAAACGGATTATGCATCACATAGACTGCCATGGTTTACAGCTAGCAACAATTGTTGTGTCTAGCTATGGAGATAGTCTGTTCAATGCAATTTGTTGTTTGGTAGCAGCGGAGTTCGATGTGCAGTCGTTGCGGCTTTACACTGTACAGTACTTTTGCAATCCAATTATAGGCGGCAACCAACATGCTTTTAGCTGCTTGCATCAACACATTTCGCCATATCTCCTAGAAAATATGTCGGCAATTGGAAGTTGGCAAGAATACCTTGTAAACATGGCGCTGCCATATGAAAAAGGAAATGTGGAGGGTTGTAGATTTTGTTTGCAATGGTTGTCTATCATATTCAGAGTAAATATCCAAGTCTGGTCGGCCTTTCCAGATGGCACTGTCCATCCCTGGTCTATTGATTCAAATTACAATCGAACAATTGACAACCTCTCGTTGAAAACAGATACAACACATATCCATTATCAACCTTTGCTTGGACATATCATTGGTTCAAGGTTCAATGTCCATGCCACCCAAACCGCATTGAATCTGCATACGCGTGGCATGCTTTTTAGTGAGAATGAAACTCCTTCCGGTTGCGATATGGCCATACAGGGCTGAAACAAAAAAGTCATGCGTGAAATTCATCCCAGTTGTGATGAGGCCATACAAGGCTTAAACAAAAAACGTAGACTAAGTTATCACGACTTGAAAAAAGTTATGCGTGAAATTCGTCCCAGTTCTGATGAGGCCATACAAGCCTTAAACAAAAAACGTAGACTAAGTTATCACAACCTGAATCAGAGTGAAATTCATCCCAGTTTTCATCAGGTCATCCTGCCCTTGGACAAGAAACATAGAGTAAGTTACCACAACTTGAAAAATGTCATGCGTGAGAGAAAAAAATACATTTCTACGCTTCCTTTTAGAGAGAAACTGATGCAGACCCCCCCTTCTCTCCTAAGGACTGTGCGACCTCCCGGTCTAGGATCGATCAAGAAACTGAGTCTGATTGACTCTTTGGCCCTCAAGAACCTCAAATCCACTTAACAGACCATGTTTCCCTTAAATCACAACTTATATGGAACTCGTGGCTTTCTCCTTAACGCCTTTAAGCTTCAGCGTGTTTAGACACTAACTCTCTTGGTTAAACCCCTCCCTTTATGTGACTAAGGTTGTGACTAGTCGCCTAATCGAAAGACGCGTTGCAACTTCCCGTATCGGGCCTTTGCATGCGAGTCACTCTGACTCTCCCAACTTCTGAAATCCCGACAGGAGCTTAGCACATGCTATCTCCTCTATTCCCCTTCATCGATGTGACCCTTCACTATGACCGTGGGCCAATCTTTCGAGCACTTCGCAATTTCGCGTCTCGTGAGTTCACACTTCATGAGTCGTCTCCCTAGACGCTCAACAGTCCAGATCTCTTCTCGAACCGACGGCTCAGATAAAATCTTCGCAGTTTCAGGTTTCGCGAGTTCCCCAAACTCTTACCTCTGATTTCCCGAGTTGCGAAGTCCCGACAAAACCAGATCTATAGTTCAAATCCCTCCTTCAATCAACGACTGTGATCTTTTCGCTATTTCGCTATTTGTGACTTTGGAGTCTCCTTGCCTTCGTTCTCCTGATAGCCGAAATTGTGATGGCATTGGATCAACGGTCCAGATCTCCCCTTTGATCAACAGCTCAAATCATGTCGCGACTTCATGTTTCGCGAGTTCTCGCGACTCAACCTTTGACTCCTTCGAGTCATGAGTCAGGGAAATGTTGATCTCTCGCCATGTGTCCTCCTTGACAACGGACGATCTTAATGATTTCAGAATGATCAACAGCTGTGATCTTTTCGCAAGTTCACACTTTGTGAATCCTCACAACTCTGCTCTTTGACCTTTCCACTCTGTGAGTTAGCGAAATGTTGATCTCTCGCCACGTGTCCTGTTGTGATGGACGGTTCCAATGATTTCAGAATTTTGTGACCTTGTTCCTCCTGTGCAGGTTCAAAGCTTTAATGTTAGTGCACTTTACCTTGATCAGACGACTACGATCTATTTGCGCTCAAATCGAATGGTTGAGTTCTTTCCTACTCTGCACTTGTTCGTCGTTGTCTTGATGCTGATCGGATGGTCCAGATCTTCCCTCTGAGCTAAAGCTTTCTTTAGACTTAGAATATTTTCAAAAGGATTTAAAGGCTTTGACCTTTATCCTTCCTGCAAGTCCATTTCTTGGATCTTGTTCGCGCTTCTTGGAAAGTGTTACTCCTCCTGAGCTTGATCTCTCCAAAGATTTCGATCTCCCAAGCACTTCTTACTTTTCTTGGAAATTCATCAAATTTAGATCCAAAGGTTCTTGAAAAGAATCCTTTCTCGCCCTCCTGACGTTCTTCCTCTCTCGTCCTTCAACTTCTTTATGGAGTTGCTTCGACTCTTCATCGAATTCCAGGACTATGCACTCTTTGCAATAGATCTTTACACAAGATTCGAGTTCTTGTGACGACTGTGCACTCCTTGCGAAAGTCGCTTTACACTTCCTGCAAAGAAAGTCTTACGCTATTTCTCTTGAGCTTTACGAGTCAAAACAGACCCTGTCAACGCACCCCTTGCGGACTATGTGCACACCTTGCACTGGCTCACGAAGAAAAGTAATTTAATTTTTTATGAAAGCATTTCAAAGCTACATACACTCGTAGCAAGATTCATTCATTCTTGAAAAGATTAAGACAACAACAGAGAAATTGCAAACACTATTCACACCATACATTGGATCAATTTTTCTTTGTTATCTTCATTCAAAATCAAAAAAATGGTTACAGCTAAAATCAAAGCAACAACTACTGCTCTGAGATTCCTACTTGCTCATAATTCTCGTAACCGCTCTTTTGGGTGTACAAAATCTCTCTTTATACAAAAGAAACAAACTAACTGCTATCTAATTGTGGTTACATTGAGACTAGGGTTAAGATCTCAAGTCATGCGTGCTCATTTTGTCTCCACGCGTGTGATCTTTCCTCTTTTGTTTTCTATCGCTTCAAAAGATTTGTAGTATTGGCTAGCGTTCAAGACTCTGGATTGGCTCTCATGCACTGAGTTGTCCTGCCACGTGTACTTGTTGACATTGCTCCTGCATCAGAAACTCACATATCACAATCTAAACAAATTTGTTCGTGCACAACACAACATAAACATGTACGGTCACATATCCCAGAATGGTCATGCAACTGTCACATTTTGTGGGCTAGAAGCAACAACATGCACTACTACCAATGAAAACCAGCAAACACTTTCTACCCATACTTCCCTGCGAAAGAAAGATGCAAGACAGACCTACATGAAACAAATTAAAGACACTCCTTCCATTGCATGTGCAATTTGTGAACAATTGAATTTCTCAAAAAACAATAAGTCTTTCACACCTGATTTGGAAGCAGAATACCTCTGCTTGACAGCACACGATAAAACATTTTCCAATGGAAAAATTTGTCTTCCATGCAAACGGTCGCTTGAAAATGGAAAACTGCCACAATTTGCAACCCCTGACCAAACAAGATGTAA
Organism: Picea engelmannii; assembly: GCA_009831015.1. Taxonomy (NCBI): domain Eukaryota; kingdom Viridiplantae; phylum Streptophyta; class Pinopsida; order Pinales; family Pinaceae; genus Picea; species Picea engelmannii. The sequence goes on along the minus strand of ML783251.1, from coordinate 1,016,232 downwards.
TACACCACTACCAAATGTAAGTGCACGTACGAAACTTGAAGAGAGACTTGTGTCTCTGCGAATTGCATTTTCACAAATCAGGTCATGTGGCTATAAACGACCCGAGATGGGCTTAACATGAT
>ML783251.1:944298-993783 GCA_009831015.1 Picea engelmannii | reverse complement strand
TGACCATAGGGTAGTTGCACTGAGAAATGCATTGAGTACTACAACCAACTGAGTGACCTAAGTGGCAAAGTGAGTGTAGACTATAATAAGTGCTATGTGACAGTGACAACATGTGCAAAGCTTAGATGTTTATTGGCTTGAATTGTTATTGCCATTGCTAGAAAATTGATGAGTGCAGGGCAGAGGATTGAGACTTGGTAGCCTCTAGGAGACGAAGATCCATATGCACAACTCAAAGACAGAATTGAGTTTGAGACAATAAATCAAATTCCACACAGGTATTCGTGTTGGTGAAGCGAGTGGACTATAAGATCCTCGATTACAGATCACAAATAACTCTAGATGATATTTAAAATTAAAAAATGTACATATTTTGAGTATGCAAGTTTTCACAGTTAGTCATAATGTTAGAGAGTCTTATGGATCCAAACTCTCTATAGAATTTTGAAACGTCCAAAGTTTCGAATGGATACTCCACCATTCATCAAAAACATAAATGTACACATCAAACATCTTTTGTTTCATTCCTATGTCTATGAGGTTCCTCTATCCATGATGGTTCAAAATAGAGTTTTTTTAACAGTTCTAATCGTTTTGCTTACGCTTAAAGCACTTTACGTGTAGTCCTAAGCAAAGTGACTCTATGAGAGTTTACACAAAGCGATGTGATAGTTACCTAAAGGGATTTTAAAAGTACTGTGGTTTCCTATACCAGATTGTCTGGACGACCAAATTCTGGGCAAATCCGTTCCTCGAAAACGCTCTTGTCATAATCACGACCTTAAGGTCGCGTTAGATGCGCATCGTGACGTTTTCGGGGTTTAAGGTTTGCATTGGGGATTGAATGTTTGATTTGGCTTTTGTTTTAGTATGTATCACTATCACTATCATAAGTAGTAGTTCGATTTTGTTATTGTTTCATTATATATCAATATTCTAATCAGTGGAATGGCGGTGGTGTCAACAAGACAGAATTACTATACAATCCTTCTGCTTGCTTGCTTTCCTAACTTTCTGTGAGGGTTGATAAACAATGGGGGAAATGGATCTCGACAGGTGTTTGCACTTTTGTGATTTCCCAGAGTATTTAAGAGATGAGATATTGGCATGGCTTCCAGTCCAAGATTTGTGCAGATTTCGCTGTGTTTGCAGAGAATGGAATGCCCTCATTTCATCAGCCAAATTCATAACAACTAATTGGGCAGAGAAACCCCCCAACAGAAACCCATGCCTAGTTGTGCAATGGCTGTTTTTGCAGAAAGGCTATTCTCTGGCATACTGCTTCTTCACAGGGACCTGGAAAAAGAACAACTCCATCTTCCTTTCCTTTCCCCTACGGCAAGAATTAGAAACAGAATATCCTATTCGTTGCTATGGATCGGCCAGAGGTCTCTTATTGGTGGGGGCTGCCTCTGCATTTGTTGTTTCCAATCCTTTAACAAGAACGTCCTTACAACTTCCCCAATTGCCATCCATTCGGCGCGTCTTTGCCATAGGCATCGTGGGAGGGGACAGCGAGAGTCGAGACACATACAAAGTCGTGGTGATGGGCAAGTCAAATCCCCTAAATGAACATATAGTTGAAATCTACAATTCCACCGACAAGTTATGGAGGATTGCAGGACACCTGCGAGAGGATGTGCAGCCAGTGGGGACGGCAATGGGGATAGGGTTCGGCATGGTTTTCTGCGAGGGTTCTTTTTACTGTTTGACGATCACTAATGGGGGTTGGGGTATTACGGGTTTTAGCCTGATACAGGGGACTTCAGTTTTTGCACCCTTGCCTGAGATGGTTAATGGAAATAACATTTATCCTTACATGCTCGTCTGCAATTCGCGGCTTCTAGTTATAGGCGGTATAGTCAAAAACAGGGAGGAGCTTTTGCAGGAGGTCATTGTGTGGGAGTTCGAGGAGGTGAAAGTGGACTCCTCTTCATCATTATGGTGGAAGGTGATTGCCAGAATGCCTCCATCCATGCGTGAGGGTGTTAACAGGTCTTGGTCTTTGTCTACTATTGACTGCCCATTTATGTGTTGTGTAGGGGTTGGGGATTGCGCGTGCTTTATAGTCAGTAGAGGTATGCATGTGATAGAGGTGGTTGTTTACAGCGTAAGTGAAGAGACGTGGGGTTGGCTTCCCAGCTATCTTTTAGATGACACAACTGCCAGCGATATATGGGCGGGCTATGTCATGGCATTTGAATCGAGGCCTGACATGAAGGTCGSGTGAAGAGTGGTATTCATRCCTTTGCCTATTACATACCACTTTGAACAWTTTAAACATTATTACTCTGTTATTTAGATATACATTTTTCTTTCTCTACTTGGAAACCTGTCTCAAGTCCAAAYAAGTGAGCACAACTTTGAATAAACTCAACTACAKGYCTTGTAATCTCAGTTTATAGTTTTCCCTATGTATTAAAAAGTTGGAGATATGGATTTAGCACTTGACCATTATTAGTAATACGGTGCACTGTTGATAGGCTCTTGAAAAGTGGTAACAAATAAGCCATCATCCATCGGAGATTCATCCTATTACAGAAATTTCACCAAAYATTTCTATGKGTGTTATGCATTTCTATGTGTGTTATGAGAGCAACAGAGTTCTTATGCCTATAGCCTTTTTATTTTGACAACGTCGATCACAATGTTTATCCCCAAATGTTATTAATAACTTATTATTGTTGTTTTCCAATATCTTGAAGGGGGATACTTGAAGTTTTGAACTTTACCCAGAAATATCATAGATGGTAATTTAAGTACAGTGATTTCTTTAAGGCTGCCAAGTATTATTGATACAAATTTATATTACAGAGTTGTGGTGGCTGCAGTGAATCGCCCTGTCATGGTTTGAAACAACATGGTTTGACTTTACCCACTACATATTCTCATCCTATACCAAAATTCAACCCCTTCCAATTGCACTGATTTGCTTCATAGAGATGGTAGATCAGATTGATAACCTTTAAGCTTTTACTACCTTGGATGGTATTATCTCGTAGCCTATGTTAGAGAATTTGGTAATAGAACATAAGAAAAATTCCACACATAAACATTACCAAAATTGTCACCTTGGGCATTTCTGCTTCATTCTTTGTATTTCAATTAGTTCTGTATCTGCAGTGCCTGTACACTGTTTTGTCCTTTTTCCTTCATTCTCCTTGCCTTTCCCATCCCTTCTTGAAGTCTTCTCATCCATTTTCCCAATCATTTTTTGGATGTTTTCTTTGTATTTCTCATCTCGTTTGGATACTTGCGTGACAAAATTCCTCAAGTTATCTATTTATTCCACCTCTTTCCTTCTAATCCTCATCTTGAGCTTTATTCCCCAACATTTCCTTCACCAGATTGTTTTGATGCTTTTGTAGCTTCGGGAGGTAGCCATGGTTCTAGGCATGTGGGAATCTTTGTTGTCACCAGATTATAGTTTCGTTTTAGTGAAAATGCCCTTGGGATGAAACTAGGGCTTCATGGGTTTGGTGATAGTCTTTGTGGGCTTGTGTTGGGGTGTCACACCCACAAGAAAGAATAAAATATTCTAATTTGATGTTGAGTTTAGAAGGGCTTCCTAAACTCACTCATTAGACTCCTATATAAGGAGAGGCGAGATTTGTGACATTATGGAGTTTGGAAATTTCAGCCAGGGGAATTCTGCAATTTTGACAAATCTGACCTAGGGTTCTTGGATTTTTGTTTCTGTTTCAGCCAAGGAAGGCTTTTGTTTTCAACCAAGAAAGGCCACACGTGTGAGGAGGGAGGAGAAATAGGGTTGCATGTGTGAGGAATTAGAGCAGCCGCACGTGTGAGAGTAGTTGCACGTGTGAAGTGCAGGTACAACCACACATGCGAGTACAAAAGGTCCTTACAGTCACGTGTGGTATAGACAGGTCCTTACAGTCACACGTGTGACCAGAACAAAACAACGGCACATGTGAAGGGTTTTTAGGCTCACGCGTGTGGGATTTTGGGTAGGTAACAGGTCCATATAGGCTGACCTCAACAGGCCGTACAGGTGACCTGTAACAGGTTTGCAAATTGGAATTTTGTCTCAGGTAATTTGCTGATTTTTGTGATTTTCGGAGGACTAAGTTTGTCCTCAATTTTGGTGATTTTGGGACAACTAGGAGGCTGATTTTGCCCTCAAATTTTTTTGAAATTGACAATTTAAAGAACAGAAAATTTTGTGTCTCAAGTGCTTGGATGATTTATTTCTGATCTTGTTGTTTCTGCTGCTGTAATTTTCAGTCAATAATTTCATTGTAAAATTGTTTAGTGATAACTGTTAGGGTTTACTCTTTGAATCACTTGGAAGTAATTTTCAGATGTAAAATTAGTTGTATGAAAAATTGACAGATTGAAGGTCCATACAGTTGTCCTTATCACCTATGTTGCACGGGGACTCCTCCCCCCAAAAACAAACCCGCCCCAAAACGTTCCCGCATTTCGGGGACTTGGGGACCCTTACGAAACATCCCCTAACTATTGGGGACTCCATTGGGAACTTGGGGACTTGCTGGCCATTCCCAAGATGTTCTGAGCAGATTTCAGGGACGTTCTGGCAGATTACGGGGATGTTTTGGGTAGATTTCAGGCATTTTCTATGCAGATTTCAGGGATCTTTTGGGCATATAGCTTCAGTTTTGACAATCATGGAAATTGATGGTTGGACAATACGATCATTTTTCCCATCCATTATTTTTGTATTGCACTAAATCTAAATATGTTGTACAAGTTGCAGCTCAAAACATGGGTTTTGTATGATGGGTTTCAATTTGGGTTTCTGGTGATTTAAGTATTGTATTTTCAGCAACAACATTACAACAAACAAAACTTCCATGTCAAAAAAAACAAGAAATGCAACATTTCAAAGGGCTGATTCATGTGGTTACTGCTCTTGTTCTTCTCATTTTTCTGGTCATCTTAGCTTTTACATATTGTACATGGGTTTCCAAGAGTCTAGTTCTTCCATGATCCCAACCTTGAGCATTGTGAAAACAATTAGATAGGAGTGACTTGGATTGGGTACTAAATGTTTGAATAAATTCCTATTCTAATTTCAATCACCTCTTTAATCTGAAATATGAATCTAATTTCTTTACAGAACCAAAGTGTTTTATAGTGGTTTTCAACAAAGCTGCAAAACATAATCATCATTAACAAGAAATATGAGGAAGAAAAGCTGCTATAGAGACAATTCTCACTTAAGTTTCCTAAAGCTAAACTACTTTTTGCTCATGTCTAGCAGCCAATAATGGGATGTCACTTGGTCCTTTTATAAATTACTCAAGCTTTTTTAGAGTTGGCAAATGTAAGGGCTATGCATAATACTATATAGTATAGCTTGTTATGCTTACAAGCTTGAAAGAACTACAAATGTCTATGGTGAATTTTATTATTGCCATCCCCAACCTGCCATCCACCAAAAATTATGGGGTGCACTCTAGCCGTCCCGAGGATGCGTCCCCCCATCCCCGCCATTCCCTCGTCCCGAAAACCAATGCAACATAGCTTATCACCCATTATTGACAACTCATCATCTATATATCTACAAGACTACAACAACAACAATTGAAATAGCAACAAATCTTCCCTCTCTACCCCTATATATACATCTTTAAGTTGGTTACAAGGCGACATAGCCGCTACAAGAATTTTTTCTTGAAGGGTGCACAAGAAACTCTGCGTGTGATGTGTTACCCTTAATTTTGGGTTATCATAGGGGTTCCCTGTGATTGTTTTGTAGACATGAAAAAAGAGTCTCTATTCTTACTTTGACAAGGGAACTTGCTGTTCAGGTACACAGTATGGCAGAAAAGATTGCACAGTTTACAGATATCCACAGTTTCCTTGCTGTTGGGGGTCCTTGTGAAGTAATCAGCATTAAGGTCTCAGCCTGATATTGTTGTAGCAACGCCTGGGAGGATGATAGATCATTTGCACAACACACAGTCAGTGGGGATTGGAAGGGTTAATAATCAGTCATGGTCTCAGAGAAGTTTTCCAGACAGTGCAGCAGATACAGAGCTCTTAGTCAAGGAGCAGGATTGTAATCCCGTTAAAACATGGACCTGCAGGGGAGCACTTAAATGAGAGAAACAATCCACTTATCAATGAAGGTAACGAGGTGAATTTGAGTCTCTTGGACAATGAATGGCTGCTGTGTTCTACAGAAGAAACTGGGGTTTGGATATTATTTCAGAATCAGGTCCTAATTCTGATTCATACACCAATGCTGTTATTCAAGGCCAAGAAGGCTTACAATCATCATTTTTGACTGTGGTAGATTATATATTTGAAATTTACAAGGGAATACCATTAACTCGGTATTTACCTAAGCAAATTAAATTCATCAGCTCAACCTTCTCCATAAAGTCATCTAGGTGCTGCAAGGTGGAAAGTTTGATCTGTCAATCTCCAGGTGGTATGAAACCTCACAGTTTTCCATAACTACAAATATTGGAAATGTTTCTGTTGGAGGATCCTTTTTCTAATACCAGGTTGACGTCTGAATTGAATCAGAAGAATGTACAGCAGACTTGGAATTGAAGCCCTGTGGCAAAGAAGTGCTGGCATTGATGAGTATGTTTACCAGAAAAATAAAGAATTCTGGAAGGTTACACCTTGTTATGAGAGATATGGATAATTTGTCAGGGATGCAGAGAATTCCAGAGATGAAACTGAGACCTGTCTCAGGTGTTCAGCAGAGGTCAAGTGGTAGATTTGTTAGCAGATTCCAGCCACCTTTCAGAGCACATTCCATGGATAGATTTTCAGCAACGAAATTATCTGGTTTGTGGATGAGAGAAATGTGTATCGTGTCACAATCCATAAAAAATTTGAAGAAAATCTTAGAATAAAGCCTATTAATGGAGCAATTTTCATCTTCAACCCAAGGACAGGGCAAGTATTTTTGAAGGTTATCCATACTAGTGTGTGGGCAGGACAGAAGCGTCTTGGTCATCTGGCTAAATGGAAGACAGCTGAAGAAGTAGCTGCATTGGTACGTTCACTGCTTGTTGAGAAGCAGTCAAAACAGATAATTGTAACTCGTAAGGGACTGCTTGACCCCCTGGAAGTTCACCTGCTTGACTTTCCTAACATTGTCATTAAAGGCAGTGAGCTTCAGTTACCATTCCAAGCATGCTTAAAAGTTGAGAATATCCGACCCCAAACAGCCTTTTTTTTGCAGACTTTAAAAGATAAGGAGCGCTCCATATTTGTGATGATAAAGTGTTGTTGCTATATATATGTAATATGTATATTTGGGCACTGAAATGAATTTTGCTTGGGCCGACTTGTGTAAGGCTTGGGGCCGACCTTTTATGGGTTTTAATGTCGCTGTACAGTTGAGAAAATTCACTGGGCCGACCTGTTCTGGGTTTTAATGTCGCTGTACGGTTGAGAAAATTCACTGGGCCGACCTGTATTTAAGGTTAGGGCAGACTTTGTATGTGTTGATTGGGAGCTGATATGATAAGGACCATACGCCCATCCTTGAAGGAGAATTTGGAATTGTTATTAGCATGATTTGTGGAGGAGACCCACCATTGAAGCTAAGTGTCACTTTGGAAGCCCACTTGACCGCTTGGCAAATGAAGCTTGGAGAAATTTGGTTGCATACATGGTGGCAGAATTCAACGTTGAAGGTTCTTCGGAGGCTGGATGCTACAGGCAGAGGGCATTTTTGATGATGTGTCACGATTTTGAGGGACTTTGAAAAGCCCTATTTTGTATACTTTTGGTTATTTAATTAGTGAAGAGGGCCTTTTGCCCCTCCATAGGCTAGAATAAGGACTTTTAGCCTAGGAAATTAATATTTTGTTTTGAAAGAAGCTGAACACTTCCTCTATAAAGAGGTGTACTTCCTCCCATTTGATCAGCACAACTTAAGGTAGAAATCCTTTAGGAGTTCTGAAATTTCTGAAATTTTATTGGAGCATTTTGTCAAGGACTTTTAGTTTAGGAAATTAATATTTTGTTTTGAAAGAAGTTGAACACTTCCTCTATAAATAGAGGTGCACTTCCTCCCATTTGATCATCACAATTTAAGGGAGAAATCCTTTAGGAGTTCTGAAATTTCTGAAATTTTTTTGGAGCACTTTGTCTTGGATTGGTGCTTTGGATGGAGGATTAAAAATTTCTGTTGGCCATTTGTGGATGTTTTTCTTATCTTTGGTGGATGTTCTATGAGGTTGGGTTTTCTTCATGCATATCTACTTGATTGAGTAATTGTTTCTTTCAAGTTTAAGTGTTGGTTCATGGTATATCATGGTGGGTGCTCTATTGGATGGTTAATAATTGCATGTTATTTTGTATCCTTGGCTCATTTTGTTAGAAACCCAAAGGAAGGATTAAGATGGTTTATCCCCTTCCCTTACTTGATTCATCTTAAAAGCATTTAAGACCCGGCCTAGGGGTTAAGAGGGTTTATCCCCCTAAACCTTGTCTTTGGCTAGTTTGAATTCTAGGGGTTAAGAGTGTTTATCCCCCTAGGGTTTAGGCTAGTTTCCTTTTGATCTTGTGCTAGAAATCAAAGAAAACACATGACAACATTAGGGATTGTGAGGGTACATCCCCCTAACTCGTCTTCCTAAAGGATCACACCTAGGGATTGTGAGGGTACATCCCCCTAGGGTCAATCCTTAAGTTTTCTTTGCTCTTTGTCCTCCGTTAAAGCTGCCATTACGTTGACTCTATTTCCCAATGAAAAAACAATGATCTTCGGTCCTTTGATCATTTTTCATACTCTAAAGTTACAAAAGACCATTTTGCTGGACTTCACTCTCGAGTTTCCACATCATTTTGAGCTTCCTTGCCCTAAGTCCTAACAATCTTAATATAGGGAAACCCCCTTGAGCCGAAGGAGAGATGGCCTGAAGTGGAAGAGGGTTGGTGAGGTGACAGTGGCCTTGCCTCTCAGTGACGTAGGGTTACACTCAATAAAAATGCAAGTTTGTGCAATAACATGGTGCACAAGTAGCCAACGTGTTTCTCAAAATAGTGCGTAGAACCCATGAGACATGCAAGCTCAAAACCAAGGTGCACATGCTCCAGTCTCACGCAAAGGTTGAGTCGAGTTGCCTCATTGGCTAGCAAGAGTATCTTCAGTATGAAAATCGAAATCCAATGTAACCTTGTAATGACTATGTTACTGCTTGAACTAACACCCTTGTGAAAAGTCTTGAGACATGTGCTAACTTGGGGCAGCAAGATGGAAATGCACCACTGTCACCTCAGTACAATTTCCTCTTCACTTTAGATGCTTCCTAGAAGCCGAAGGCAGTATCCCTATTTGATTAAGTAAACCTCTTAGTGAATTAATTACCATGCAATCTTATGATTTACTTAAAAGAATCCACAAAATGTATACATGTACTCACCGTAGAGTGCATGAGAACCTCAACATCTCTAGTTGTGTAAGACCTACAATCTTGCACCCACTTCTAACTACACTAACACTTTAGTAGCAAAGATTGGTGGATATGATCTATCGAAGTTAGTATCAAATCCAAAATCCTCTACAGCTAAGACATGCATAATAAAGCAATAATAAAATGAACAATGCAAGTACCTAACATGGATGCATTATATGAAAATACAATGATATGTATATGCAAAGCTATTCTATCATGAAATGCATGATACGAATAATATACAAATGAAATGAAAAATGCACATGACCTACCTACCCAATGCTACATGCCAACTGAAACACTAGGTATAATCATATAACCAGTAAATCCGTCCTACCGTTTCATCAAATCCAAAAATTCTACCTTTGTGTTTAATTACAAACCAAAGCAAAAATATATCATGCACACAATAATCATGAGTCAGGATAACCGCTAAAACATAGTCAACATGGAATTGAGCTAAAGAGGGTGGGAGGGAGCAACAAAATTATGCCAAGACACATTCCCACATGATTGTTCAATTCATCTCTGAATAGGGTTTTGATAAGACAAATACTCGTAGGGCTTACTCAAAATCTCCAAAGGTTGACTATCCTCGCCCTCATCACTCCTCGAGGCTTGATATGGAATGAAAATAAATCTGAGGGATGCCCGCTGATCACCCAAGGTTGGGATGGATGAAGACTTGGTCATGGGAAAATATATCAAGAAAACATTTTGCTCACAATGTAGGGCTTGTTGGTCTTCTATGTGAAACTCAAAATCTTTGCAACAAACCATAGGTTGAAAAAACCTTTTCCCCACAGGTAAATCACCATAAGAAGGAAAACTCCCAGCTGTATCTTTAGCAGAACAAGAAGATGAAAAATGAGAAGGATGGAAAATCTTGTCTTGAAAATACTGTTCTGGGCAAATCATGGCCTCATCTTCATCGAAGTTAGAGCATAAAGGTGGTTGAAAATCTTCTTTATAGAATAAATCCAAGTGCTCAAAAGAATATGTATCAAACCTTCTAGGGTATGAATGGAAACCATCATGAGAGTGATGCAATAAGTCATCCCTGGGTGGTTGGAACAAATATGTGATCATATCGTCTTCATGTTTCCACACATATTAATAATTAGCAATCACATATGGTTGTTGTTAGCACATAAATTCATCAGGGTCTTGTGAGTTTGTGTTTTCCACCTAGGTTTGTAATTTTTCTTGTTCCTCTCCTTTTACAAATTCAATCGTAAGTTTTCCTTTCAGCTCATAGTGTTCAACTGTTTTCCTTCACCCGTTTGACATACTTGTTTTTCCTTCACCGCTTGCCTGAAAAATATCGGCCCTTAGCCTTCATGTTTTCCCCTAAGGCTGATCACCCCTCTTTTGCCTCTGCCACCGACCCTTTTGATTTCCTGAGCTCTCAGCCAGTCATCCAAGTAATTGTTCACAGGCTCCAGTCATGACCACCAAGCGCAACATTTGAAGCGGTTTGATGTGGACTCAAATCAAGCGAGTGAGCAAAATCAGATAAAAGGCGATCGGGATCCTGCAGTTGCACGAAAATATAGCGCCAGAGGTCCGAAATCGCGGGGTCCATCCTAGCCGTTGGTGTTGCAAAAGACACGTGGTGCGCAATTAGTGTTTCGTGGTTTCGCGAGATGGAGCGGTCAAGGAGTAATTCACCAGGACTCGCGAAATGCGAAATCGCGATAAGACCGTGGTCGATAATCAAAGAAGAAAGTTGGACCGTTGGATCAACTTTTCGCAATTTCGCGAATCGAGAAAGTAAGATGGAGGAGTTTTGAAGATTCGCGAAGTGCAATGTCCCGAAGTGTCGATGTCGTCTGGGTCGTTCGATCAAAGGGGACACGTGTCACCTGATTCGAGCGTCACGATTTCACGACTCTAAGTGTAGAACACAACATGAGCTCGCGAAACACGAAATCACGACGCACCTGAGATTTGGGCCCACGATCACAACCCGCGGTCATATGAAAGGTGGGGCCACAAGGAAAATGAAAGCGTTTGTCGAGCAGAGGGCGGTTGAGGTTGTTCAAGAAGATGATCTTGGCGGTTGGGTTTGAGGCAAATCCAACCGTTTATCCTAATGGACCACTTGGTGGAGCAAGCATCAGGATATTTGAAATCAAGGGGAGTGAAAACTCCCGAAATGAGAAATCTCGAGATTTCAGATGGGATAAGCACGAGGTCACATGGGGCAAAGAAAAGGAGTTGCACAAAAGATCAAAGCACCCGAGTCGGTCACAGAGAAAGATCTGTGTGGCCTCGAGGCGCCATAATTGACTCGAAGGAGTTGTGAGCTCACTTGGAACATTCATGGGTGTCAGGCTTCGTCCTGATCCCAATAAAAGTAGTTAATGAAAATAGGGAAGGTGGTTGAAACCTTGTTTCACCACATAAATGGAAAGCATGGAAAGTCTGGTTGTGGAGGGAAGACTTTCAGCCGAAAGTTCCCTGTCACGAATTTTCTTGTGAAATCCATACATATATGATCTTGCCTCTGACAAAAGAATGCAAGTGCACCCTCACAGGATAAAATGCAGACGACAAGCCTTGAATGCGATAGCTAGAATGTGCTTCTGAAGGGAGCAAGTTGTTTTTGAGTATAAATACTTAGTTTTGATATTTTGTTAGGGTTGATGGTAGAGCAATGCTCCCGTATTGTAAAGTTTTAGTAAAACCTCTGGCTTCTAGTTATGTATCTGTATTTGAGACTTCTTGTTTAATGACAACCAGATTCCTTGCTCCATCTTGTTTGCCTCTGATACTGAAAGAGTTCATGATTGACTGATTCACATGAATTGTTGTGACTATGTTATAATGGATGTTTGATCGTAACGCTGTTATGATTTCTTTCAGTTTCCTTGTAATTTAAATTCAAGAAGTTCTTGTGTTTAAGTTTTTCCTCTTTGGGCTGCTGGAAGATCTGATGTTCACAACATACCTTTACATTTTTCTCACCGAAGTCTTCCTCCTATTCACCCTTACTACAACCTACTGATTGAAATTAAACCAAGACCTCACTTGTTTTTGCATATCAGTCCAGTTTCCTGAGTTAAGACGATATTATCTCGAGATTGCGCCCATTTGACCCTCTTATAACCAATCTGTGACATAAAATTATAATGGGTATCAGGCTTACCTCTTCCGCAATCCAGGGGTGACTTCTGGTGCTAACATTTCTGGCGTGGTTGCCAGGGACAAAATTGAATATTTTCCCTGGGATTGAACGACAAAGCTTACTAGTTCCGATGGTGCAACAGAACTTAGTACATCAAAGATTGCAACTGTGCACCTAGCGACTCCACCGTGGTGACTCCATTGATGCGAATCCGCTGGCGACTCCATTGATGCGAATCCGCTGACGACTCCACTATTTCAGCTGTGGCTTCTAGAGGCAGACACACGAGGTCTACTCCTCAGTTGCCTCTAGCGACTCCCGAAGCTGACATAGAGAAAATTGTCAGAAGGGAAGGCCCTCTGAGAAGGTACCTCTACTGCTAAATCATGTACTTCTGATGATTTTCATTGTCCTCTTATAGAAACTCTCATATCTGTTTCTCATTTTCCTAGCATACCGTCTGCTGGAGTTTCTCGAATTTTAAATTTTGGGAGTGTTCCTGTTGAGTTTTCCCCTCCTGGTCTGGGATTGGAAGGAGAAATCCTTGTCACTCCTCTTCCCCTGTAGTAGTGCCGTGGTTTAGACCCAGGACCTCAAGAGATTTTCCCACTCCGGGCTTTACCACTCCTTCTCCTTTTAGAGTTACCGGTTTTCCAGAAAAAGAAAGCTCTGCTCTCCCCAACCCTGCGACTTTTTCCCCAAATCCTCCGTTGTTTCCCTTTCCCCCAGGAAGTTCAGTTCGAGCCTCCCCTATTCAAACCCCTTCTCCTCCTAATTCTCCTCCACCTTATATCCCGATGGCGGGTGCTAATCCCCCTAGAAATATGATGGACGCCTTAGTGGCTGCTAGATATGCCCCCCTGGTCTTGCCTTAGCCTCTTAATGCCCTCCCAACCGATGGCTACCTTAAGCAACTGTCTAAGTTTACAGGGGAGGGAGATATAACCGCAGAGGAGCACCTTGCAACTTTTTATAGTTATGCGGATAACTATGTCATAATAGACAAAGATGTATGGATGAGGATTTTTGTTCACAGTCTTGATGGAGAGGCCAAAAAGTGGTTCAGAGCTCTGGCTCCTGGATCCATCGCTGGGATTGAGGATCTTGACGACGTGTTCTTGAGACAATGGCGGGATAAAAAGGACTTCATCTATTATATCACAAAGTTCGGGTCCCTAAAGAGAAAAGAGGGAGAGTTTGTCTCTGATTTCTCCAAAAGATTCAACAAGATGTACGATAAAATCCCTGCTGAGATAAAGCCTACAGAGGCCTCTGCCAAAATTACCTATGCCAGTGCTTTTGGCCCCGACTTCTGCCTCCTGTTAAGAGAGAGAGGAGCTACCTCCTTGGCTCATATGCAAGATGCAACCCTGGAAGTAGAGTCTAACATATTAGCAGTTGACCGACTAAGAAATAAGGCTGATAAAGACAGAGGAAGGGGAAGATCTGAAACCTCAACCTTTAGTTCCTCTGCCCTCCCCCCTCAAATGGAGGAAGTAACCAAGTTGATAAAATCACTTTTAGCCAGGATGGAAAGGTTGGAATTAGAAGGGAAGAAAACATACAAAAATCCCCAAAATGTTGATAACAGAGGCAACTTCAGGAGGCCGAATAACAATGCTCCTCCGATCATGCTTAGGGAACAGAGGGGCAGAGATAAAAATGATCAAAAAATTCAAACCCCTCTCCAAAATAACCTTGTTACTGAGGAGGAGAGGGGGGAAGAAGAGCTTGAGCTAGATCTGAAATTCATTGTATTGGAGACACCTCCCCATTTCCTCATTTGACTCAATCTGCATACGAGGAATCCCTCATGAACAGTCAAGTAAATGAGCTGAGTAAAGGGGAAAAGGCCAATAATAGCCCAAGCAAATACAACCTCCGGTCTAAGAAGAATGAAGGGAAGTCTGACGTCCCTGATCCAACTTCTAGAGCAGAAAATCCTGCTAAAGATGTAGCAAACCACAATGAAGAAAAGAAAGCTCAGAATCCCCCACCAATAGCCAATGATATTGTCCCAGAGGTGAGAGAAATTCTGAAGCCCCCTTCCTCCTTTAGTTTTGAGCATGAAATCCAAAAGATCAGGATCCCTGTACCCCTTTCAGAGCTGTTCAAGAATGAATACGTCACATATGCTACCATTCCAGTGTTCGGAGGAGAGCATAGAAGACTGTATAGAGAAGCTTAGTTGAGCTACATTATCAATGATGAAGCTGATCCCACCAATCATCCTATATTTGCACTTGATACTGATTTGGGATCCAACTTACTGCAGCTCACCGATGCCCTTGAACCTCCTCTTGAGTTCAAAAGGTCCATTACTATCTGGGGAGATTATCCTCCAATTACCTCTGTGTGGAAAATGTTTTTCGATGGAGCCTCTTCTAGAGAAGGTGCTGGTGCTATAGTAGTTTTTGTTTCCCTTGCTCAGGAAACCATATCTCTGTCATACAAATTAGAATTTGAAATTACCAATAATGTGGCAGAGTACAAAGCTCTTGTGCTGGGCTTAAGGGCTGCAAAGGATATGGGAATTGAGGAGATATCAATGTTTGGGGATGTCAAATTGGTTGTCCTACAGATCAGAAACGCGTATCAGGACAAACACTCTCAGCTCAAAAGTTACAAAAATGAAGTGTGGGATCTGGTTGACATCTTTTTCTTGGCTTTCAACATTTCATTTGTTCCCAGAGAAGAAAATGTCATTGCCAACTCTCTCGCTGTCTCAGCCAACCATTTCAGAATCCCACTGCCACCTAAGCTCAGGTATGATGTTGAGATTAGATATAGGCCCTCTGTACCTGATAATATCAATCATTGGAAGGTGTTCGAGGATGATCTTGAGATCAAAAGATTTCTTGAGTCAATTGACGAGTTCTCTGCACTACACATTGATCAGGATCATGATTCCGAGGGTGACCCTTCCCCCAAAGTATTTGTTGATAAAATTGCTAATCACCATATTGTTCAGCTGCCTAGCAATCACTTTCCAAAGGGACTAGTTCCTTTAGAGAGATTGTTCGATGGGAATGATGTGGCAGTAAAGGGTAAGGTTTCAAATGAGGATGCTGAGGTAGCTGAGTGTAATATTGGCACGAAGAAGAATCCAAAGTTTGTCAAGCTGTCAAGCAGCCTGTCAAGGGAGCAGAGGGCCGAGTATGTTGAGCTATTGAAAGAATTCTCTGATGTATTTTTTTGGACCTATGAAGACCTCAGAATGTATGCCACCAACATTATTGAGCATAAGATCCCATTAAAGGAGGAGGCCAAACCGTTTAGGCAGAAATTAAGGCAAATAAATCCTATACTGCTGCCTATTATGGAAAGGGAGGTAAAGAAGTTGTTGGACGCCCAAATCATTGTTCCTTTGAGATATTCTAAATGGGCAGTGTTATCGCACAGTTTGTAGCAAGGATTAAAGATTGCGGTTTGAAGGTCAAACTGACGAACAGGAACCAATCCCACCCAATGTCACCACAATGGGATGGTTCTTTCTCTTTAGGGAGGCGAGGCCCAGGGGAGACGTCCCCGATGACCTAGGGTTTTGAGAAGGCAAGAGCATAATAAGACAAGGATAAATTCCCCCCTCACAAGTCACCACCGAGCAGATAGTCTTGGCTAAACAACCAATAATAAAGTAAACCCCCCAAAGATATACCTGCCTGAGACAAAGCAACAACAAATGATATATGCAATCTAGTTCAATGGGTTAGTACTTCATATAAATAGATGACTATCTGATAAGCATATAAGCAAATTGAAAATAAATATTGACGAAGTCAATGTTTATAAATAGCAATAAAAATTATGTCACTTCATCAATAAACGCTTAAACAATGTGGCATTCAAAGAAATAGATCAATACTTCATTCAATAAATGCTTATAACCACCATTCAATTGCTTATAATGAAAACGTTTTGCTGCACAAAGGTGTTAATATCAAGAGATGACGACAACATATAGGGTTAGAATGTTAGTTTAGGCTAGGATTAGTGAAGTTACGGTTTTGATTCAAGAGTTTGAGAGTAGTTTTGATCAGGTTCACTTCAACGCATGAGGTCTTAGGATCAATGCCTTAGGGTTAAATGGAGTCAAAAGGTGAAGTATGCAAGAGCTAAAGGAGGCAACGACTAAGGACTAGAGGGAAAGGATTTGAGGTGTTGTTGAATCAAGGCCCCAAAGTCAAAACCCTAGGGGAGAGAGGGTCACTTCGGTGTAGGTGAACTAGGCCTTCGTGATCTCTCCTCCTTCCTTAACTCAATGGAAAAACGACTAACTGAAAGATGAAGCATAAAACCAAGACTAGAGGGTTTGATGAAGCAAAGTGTTTCTACATCAAGGCTCTTTCAACAAACCCTAGAGAAAATCGGCCCATAGTGTAGTAGACCTAGTCTTAAGGCGTCTCTCTCTTCTTAGCTTATAGATAGTACGACTAGCAATAAATGAAGAGAGAGAGAGTGTAGCAACGACGAGGCTCTCTTCTTCTTCAGTGGCTGAAAATTTATCTCAAAGGGGACATGAGACAAGGACCTACTTGTGTGCTTGTCACCTAGGGTTTTATTCAACAAAATTTATAAACATATGCAATAAATGAAACTACAACCATTCATTCAAGAAGTTTTGCAGAAAATTACTTACATATCACCAAGAAATATCAATGCAAACCCTAGTTGTAACACCTTCCTTCAAGAGAAATGCCAATACATGCCAAAATAATCCTCCTTCAACAAGTGCACATCACTAAATCAGCCAATAACCCAAGAGAGGGCGCAAATTCCAGACCTCCTTATGGAGTGCGTAAGTTGTGATTCTAAAATGAAGGTGAAAATCCTTCATCTATACAGTATTGTGACCTAAATTTACATTTTAGGTCATGTAAAAGGCCGACAAGGCCAAAATACTGAAATCATACTGTTTTACATTAAAAAGTTAAATTAAAACCCTAATCAAGCTGAAAAGAGAGAAAAAGCCCCTCCAAGGGAGACATTAGCCCCTTTTAGGGAAAATGGGGCATCTTGGAGCAAAACGTTAGCCCTCCTTGGGCTTCTCCAACCTGCCACACGTGCCAATACTGCCCAGTTTGCCTCCCAAGACGTCCAATAGGCTGGATGACGTCATGGTCATCAAGGGTGACATCCCAGGCCTTCCAAGGCCAACGTTCCACTGAAAGAGGGTCAATCCCCCTAGGTTAAGCTCTACCAAAGTGCCTCTGGTGGAACATCCCCTTCTTCTCCGGTGCAAAGCCCCTGATCCATCTCTGCCATGCCTCTACCCCCTGATGGGGTCTCAACATCCACTTGGTGGGCTCTTCATCCCCATGGAGGTCCGAATTGATCATCTCCCCATGTGTACCGGTCCAAATAGTACCTGTCCGTCGGGCATGGTCCTGCACATCAAAAGCTACGCCCTCCATGGGCTCATCAGTCATAGGGATCATAGCAATGTCAATCACATTTCATCATCATTATTATTAAACATGTGCATAAAATCCCTAATACATTAGTTAACAACTCAAAGACGTTACCCAAGCCTACAATACAAGTCTGGAGGAAAGGACGAGGTGTTCTATTGGGCTAGTATCCACTGGAAAAGGAAAGTTCCCGGAAGAGACCTCATCCAAGCCATGTAAGTGGGTGACGTGGTCAGGGGATGTCCAAGCATCTGGGTGCAATGAGGGTCAAGGACAAGAAACATTACCTGTGGGTGCCTTTGTAGAAGGCGAGTTGTACCTGCCCTGGATGCAATTGTTTCCAAGCCCATTCTTGCCTTTTATTTTATTCTTTTATCTTTTATTGCTTTTCTTTTGTTCAAGAGCTAATTAGAGGACACTGTCCTGGCATTGTGACCAGTGGTGGAAGCGTTACCCACAAGTACTTTCACAGAGATGAGAAGGCTAGCTCGTGATGAGACCCCCTTTCCCTTGGCCATGCAACCAAAGGTCATTGCCCTGGCGTGGTAACCAGCTGGTGGAAATGTCATACTGCTAGGTACCCATGGACCTAATAGGCTGGCTCGTGATGAGACCCCCTATCCTCTGGTTAGGTCTTGTTTTATTATTTTTTTAGGGTCCCTCTTGTTTCTTGCTGAGAAGCCTTTTATTGCTTTCTCGGGGATCCCTGGGCGAAGCATCTCGAGGTTTTATTCTTAGGCTTTTATATTTTACCAAATTGCTTTTACCTTCTGGGCCTTTAGCCTCTTCTTCTCACTAGATAAGGTGCAGTCTTGAAAATAGGTTAACCCAGTGCCTGGACAAGTGGAATGGGATAGGTGAGCGGGAAACAAGATGGAAAAGTGATGTTGTGAAGGGAGCGAACGATGGCTTTTCAGAGATTCCCCCAGTGGCTAACCAAAACCTACAGACACAGGCTTACTACGACATCTTGTCAATCCCCCCAAACATGGTCAAGTGGGCAAGTGTAAGATCCAAGCAGTTGTTAGAAATAAAAGGAATCAGATGCATATATTCAATGGTTTTGATGATCAAAGTGACACATAACATGATACCTGGACTAATTACGTCATGGAGAAAGAACCATCTCTGACATAGGACCAAGCCGATGGTGATGGATGTTGCTGCTGCTGATAAGATAAAAATGCTGGAAGGAAGAAAAGGTGGGCCCTCCAGGGCCATGCTAAAGTCAATCCTGCTCTCGGTACTCCATGTTTAGGACCTATGGGCCTTGATACATGATCTCCTAGTTATCCCTGAAAGTGGGGGATAACATCTGGCTCCAACTCGGGGACATGTGCTCATCGTAGAGCGCATGAGAACCTTAACATTTCTGGCATAACCTGCTGACCTGCTCGATCTCGATAGAAGCATCAATAACAAAATTGGGGTGGTAAGGCCACCCCAACATACATAAATATAGAGACTGAAATAAAACAATCAATAATGTAGATGTGAAAGCAAACTAACATGCAATGCAAATGGTATAATACACGAATGCAAAAATGTCTACTTACCTGCACTTACATGTGGAGTCAGGTTCCAGGTCGATGGTAACGCTTGATGTGTAAAGCGTTCACTAGCAGCTTCAGGGCTTCTCCTTCCATGGTGCCTAGGTTGAAAGAGTTCGTACCTGCATGACTCATGATTTTATAAGGCCCTGTCCATAAACTGTCAAACTTCTTATGCATACCAGTTTTCTCCTTTCTTTTATCCCATAACAGCACGAGGTCTCCTTCAGTGAAGTTTCTTTCCTTATCTTTATGGTCAAAAGTGTTTTTTATCTTCTCCTAGTTTCTTTCCATTTGACCAAGGGCGTTTCTTCTTTTTTCATCTAACTCTATCAGCTGGTTGATTCGTCCTTGGATTGCTTCCCCATCCGTAGCATATTGTTGGGCGAAACGGAGGATGGGAATCTGGAGGTTCACAGGAAGTTTTGCTTCTAGTCCATATACCAACTCAAACGGGGTCCTTCCCGTGGAGGTTTTTGTTGTTATTCGGTCTACCCGTATTGCATACTTGATTTTTCTATCCCAAGATTTCTTATTCCCCCCCCTGACCTTCTTCAAAATATTCATAAGGTTTTTATTGCTTGATTCTGCCAATCCATTCCCTTGTGGATAATAATTGGAGGAATGGGATAGGACAATGCCATATTTGAAGCAAAATTCTACCAGAGCGTGTGAGCTAAAATCTTTGGCATTGTCTGTAGTGATTTTGGAGGGGATACCGAATCTAGTTATGATTCGTTCCTCCAAAAAGTTCATGACTACTTCTTCGGTGGCCTTCTTTGTGGGAATAGATTCAACCCATCTGGTGAAATAGTCTGTGGATGTTAGGATCCACCGGTAGCCATTACTCGAATTATCCTTAAACTCACCAACGAAATCTAAACCCCACCGCTGAAAGGGTGCTTCTATCACTATGGGTTTTAGGGGTTGTGATGGGAGCTTTGGTTTACTGGAGAAGTACTGACAGGGTTGACAAGCTCAGACATGTTGGTGAGTATCGGAAAAAAGTGTTGGCCAATAATACCCAGCTCTTAGGATTTTGTGAGCAGTAGTACGGGCTGCAAAGTGTCCACCATAGTATCCAGAGTGTAATTATTCTAACAACTTCTTTGCCTCCTCTTTGTTGACACATCTAAGTATGATCCCGTCAGGATTTCTCCAACCAAGGCCATCTTTGGTCAGACAATACTTCATTTCCCTTAGTCTTAAAGCCCTTCTTTTGTAGTCTACCAGGTGATCATGACAAGACAAGTTCTTTAGATAATAGATAATATCATAATACCACTCATCATGCTCTACTTCACTGACTACCACATTTACTTGTTCATTCTCACCCCTTTGTATAGCTTCTTGGTTTCTTTTGGTCAGCATTTGGGCCAAACCTTGTCCCTTTATTATTTTGGTGGGCTTTATCTCTAAGTCATACTCTTGGATTTTGGATACCCACTTTCCACTAGTTCCCATGCAATCTTGCTATGATAGGACATCTTTTACTGCTGGGTAAGGGACATAAGCCTTAATTTTATTGTCGCTGATGTAATTTCTAAAGTGTTTAAGGGATTTCACCAAGGTGTAGGCTTGTTTCTCAGTGATTGTGTAATTCAATTCGAAATCTCTAAGGACCTTGCTCATAAAAGCTATGGGGTGTTCATAGTCATCGACGTCCTCTTGCATTAGAACACCTGCAATGGTATCTTGGGAGGCAAACGAGAATATGATGAAATCTCGTGAGTAATCAGGGCTGATCAAGATAGGGGCTTGGGAGATAGCATCTTTTATATCTTCGAAAGAATTGATGGCCTTGTCATCCCATCTGAAATCAACATCCTTTCTTAGCAAAGCACTCATGGGTTTTATCCTCTCGGCAAAGTTTAGAACAAATCTTCGAATGAAATTGATCTTTCCGAAAAAGGATTGCAAGGATTTTTTGTTGATTGGGGGATGGACATCTATTATTGATTGGACCCTCTCAGGATCAATGGAGACCCCCCCTTTCGAAGCCACATGATCCAATAATTTTCTCTCGTCAATCCCAAAAACAGACTTCTTGGGGTTCATAGAGATGCCATATTTCCTACACCCTTCGAAAACAATCCTGAGGTGTGAAAGGTGGTCTTTTCTGTCCTTTGATACAACAGTGAGGTCATCCTAGTAAATCTCTATGATTTTTTGTATAAAATCCCCTGAAGGCAAAGTCCATTGCTCTCTGAAAGGTAGCACCGACGTTCATAAGACCAAACAACATCCTTAAGTACATGAAGGTTCCCCAAGGTGTAGTAAATGATGTTTTAAGCTGGTCTTCTCTTTTGAGCAAGACTTGGTTGTATCCGGAAAAACCATCCAACATTGACATCATCCCTGCCCCCATAACCCTTTGCAGCAGATGTTCCATGTTTGGGAGAGGGTAGTTGTCCTTCAAGGATAATTGGTTGAGGTTGCGGAAATCAACACATAAGCGTATTTCTCCAGTCTTCTTTCAGACAACTACCAAATTCGACATCCAAGAAGAATATCTGATAGGGGCTATGATACCAACGTCAACCATTTTCTGGAGTTCTTTCTGTATTTGGCTTGCTAGCTTTGGATTAATATGTCTTAGCTTTTTTCAGAAAGGTTTGGCTCCTTATACCAAGGGTATGGCGTGCTGGATGACATCTCCTCTATAGGCTTTCAACTCATCATAGTTCCATGCAAAGGTGTCTCTAAATTCTTGGATAAGTGCTAGTATTTCCAACCTTTCCTTTTCAGTGGTGCCCTTTCCTATCTTTACCCTCCTTGGGTCTATCTCTGTACCAATGTTGAATTCTAGGGCTTTGTCTTCTTGTTTATTGGGCCTTCTTCCTTTGAAAACATCATGTCTGTCAAAGAGGATTTCCAAGGGAACACAACCTTTAGGTAAGGTGTTGTTTTGAAGGTTTATAATCTCCAAGTTCATGGAGTCAACCAGAAAGTTAATTTGCGAATCGGTGAATTCTTCGCTGTTCTCCATGAACCTGATGATTTGGTCATCGTCTTCAAAGACTTGCCAATGCTCCAAGTTATCGAGAACAGAAGGCCTAAAGAGGACTTCCATCTTGCATAAGTCACAAAGTGGTCCTTCACAAGGTTGTAGGGTGGAAGCAGAAAAAATCAAGGCATCTGCCATGTGGTTATGTTCTCGAGGAACGACTTCAAGCGACACTATCTTAAAGGATTTTGAAAGGGATTGAGCTAAGTCTCGGTACTTCTTCAACTTCTTATTTTTTGTAGCAAATTTCATCATTACTTGTGATACTATGAGGTCCGACTCTCCCTTTGCCTTTAGGTGTGCAACACCTTTGTCAATTGCTAAATTGAGACCTAGGATCAAAGCCTCATACTCAAGGATGTTGTTGGTGCAATAATATTCTAGCCTATACGAGTGGTAAAAGGTTTCACCGGAAGGGGATGTCAAGACAATTCCAGCGCCTGATCTGGAACTTGAGTGAGATCCATCAAATTCCAAAGTACAAATTCCCTCAGATTCTTCAATGGTGTCAATATCTAACTTTCCTTCTTGGAAAAACCAATTGTTGACGTCACTGTCAATGCACAAGAGTTGGTCACTTAACTCATCAAGGGTCTCGACTGGGGAGCCTACAAGGGGTTCGTTGTGAAGGGTGAAGAATCCTCCTTCGGGGTGAGGGATGGTCGCCTTAGATTCATGTTCATGGAAACTTCCAGCCAAGTGCTTTATGAGGCTCTTGTGAAGGACGATACCCAAACTGTTCAAGGCGTCCACAACAATCACATCTATAAAGAAAGGAGCACTAGGTCAGGAGTCAAAGGAAACTTCTAGATATTTAATGATTCCTTTTGCAAATCCACCTCTGGTATTTGGTCATGAAAGGCTAAAACCCAATCGATGCATGATTTCTTCCGGCATAATGTTGGTTGTAGCATTTGGGTGCAAAACACAGTTATGGAGGAGGGAGCTATTGACTTGGAGAGTGACGTAGAAAGGTGTGGCCTCACCGCTTTTTGAACTAGTGTTGTCTACTTGGTGGATAAAGAGAGGAAACTCTTCGAGAGGGTCATTCTCAAAGGTTTGCGGTGGGGAAACTTCAATCTCTTCCTCCTTGTCCCGAGAAGGTTCAATTTCTACGGGAAATTCCTGAAGAGGGGGATCATGTACATGGGTATGGGAAAAGCTCCATTTCCTCTTAGGAGGTGTGAGTTCAACTTGAAAGATTTTCGGGAGCTTAGGTTTAGTGACAAACTCATCACCAGGATCCAAAAGGTAATCACTGCGTGAGAGGTTAACCTGACAGATATAGTCCTCGAATTCAAGATTCCTCTCAATCTGATACGCTAAATCTTGTGCTTCCTCTAGGGTTGAGGGTGACCGGTCCCTGAGGGTGAACTGTAAAATTCCTTCTAAAGAGCTCAGGTAGTGTTCAAGGATAACTTCTTCTGAGCTTAGTTTTGGTCGGAACTTTTTGAGGAGAAGGTTGAACCTATCACTGAAATCCCTAACGCCCTCACATGAACCTTTGTAAATGTCAAGGTATTGAGAGAAAAAATCTTCTGTGTGTTCATTATTGCACCACCTTATTTTGAAAGCCGTCTCCAGCTCTTTAGGATTTCTTATTATAGTATCGAGCCAAATCTTAGCATCCCCTACAAGAGAGCTTGAAAAAAGTATCATAAAGACATCCGGGTGTTCTTGAATGGTTTGATGAAAGTCTAAGCTATCACAAAATTGGGCCCAATGTGAGTTACCGGAAAGTCCTCTTCCTGAGAAAAGTGGCAACTAGGAATTGGCATTTTTGGGTAAGTCATGTAATCCACCTTGGGTGCTACTTAGGTCAAAACAACCGAAAGCTTCTGGGTGAGACCACTTTTGTGGATCAAGCGGAGGGGTAGGGTTTGTAAGGGTGACAGTTTCCATAGTAGAGGGGTTTGAGTACTGTTGCCCACTACGGGTCGTCATCGATGGAGTCGCCATATAATTTTCCTGAAACTATCAAAGAAAGAGGGAAAACACCCTAAGTGGAGTCTCCAGGTAAGCTTTGTAAGAATAAGACTCTCTGAGGCAAGGCTTACCGAAAAGTGTCTTCTTGAGGAGAATTGACTTAGTGTTCCCAGGCAACGACGCCAAAATGTTATCGCACAGTTTGTAGCAAGGATTAAAGCTTGAGGTTTGAAGGTCAAAATGGCGTAACAGGAAGCAATCCCACCCAATGTCACCACAATGGGATGGATCTTTCACTTTAGGGAGGTGAGGCCCAGGGGAGACGTCCCCGATGACCTGGGGTTTTGAGAAGGCAAGAGGATAATAAGACAAGGATAAATTTCCCCTCGTCCTCGCTAACCAACCAATAATAAAGTAAACCCCCCAAAGATATACATGCCTGAGACAAATCAACAACAAATGATATATGCAAGGTAGTTCAATGGGTTAGTACTTCATATAAATAGATGACTATTTGATAAGCATATAAGCAAATTGACAATAAATATTGACGAAGTCAATGTTTATAAATAGCAATGAAAATTATGTCACTTCATCAATAAACACTGAAACAATGTGGCATTCAAAGAAATAGATCAATATTTCATTCAATAAATGCTTATAACCACCATTCACTTGCTTATAAAGAAAATGTTTAGCTGCATAAAGGTGTTAATATCAAGAGATGACAACAACGTATAGGGTTAGAATGTTAGTTTAGGCTAGGGTTAGTGAAGTTAGGGTTTTGATTCAAGAGTTTGAGAGTAGTTTTGATCAGGTTCACTTCAACACATGAGGTCTTAGGATCAGTTCCTTAGGGTTAAATGGAGTCAAAAGGTGAAAAATGCAAGAGCTAAATGAGACAACGACTAAGGACTAGAGGGAAAGGCTTTGAGGTGTTGCTAAATCAAGGCCCCAAAGTCAAAACCCTAGGGGAGAGAGGGTCACTTTGGTGTAGGTGAACTAGGCCTTTGTGATCTCTCCTCCTTCCTTAACTCAATCGAAAAACGACTAGCTAAAAGATGAAGCATAAAACCAAGACTAGAGGGTTTGATGAAGCAAAGTGTTGCTACAACAAGGCTCTTTCAGCAAACCCTAGAGAAAATCGGCCCAAAGTGTAGTAGAACTAGGCTTAAGGCGTCTCTCTCTACTTTAGCTTATAGATAGTATGACTAGCAATAAATGAAGAGAGAGAGAGAGAGTGTAGCAACGACTAGGCTCTCTTCTTCTTCAATGGCTGGAAATTTCTCTCAAAGGGGACATGAGATAAGGACCTACTTGTGTGCTTGTCACCTAGGGTTTTATTCATCAAAAATTATAAACATATGCAATAAATGAAACTACAACCATTCATTCAAGAAGTTTTGCAAAAAATTACTTACATATCACCAAGAAATATCAATGCAAACCCTAGTTGTAACACCTTCCTTCAAGAGAAATGCCAAGACATGCCAAAATAATCCTCCTTCAACAAACCAATAACCCAAGAGAGGGCGCAAATTTCAGACCTCCTTATGGAGTGAGTAAGTTGTGATTCTAAATTGAAGGTGAAAATCCTTCATTTATACAATATCATGACCTAAATTTACATTTTAGGTCATGTGAAAGGCCGACAAGGCCAAAATACTAAAACCATACTGTTTTACATTAAAAATTTAAATTTAAACCCTAATCAAGCTGAAAAGAGAGAACAAGCCCCTCCAAGGGAGACGTTAGCCCCTTTTAGGGAAAATGGGGCATCCTGGAGCAAAACGTTAGCAATCCTTAGGCTTCTCCAACCTGCCACACGTGCCAATACTGCCTAGTCTACCTCCCAAGACGTCCAATAGGCTGGATGACATCATGGTCATCAAGGGTGATGTCCGAGGCCTTCCAAGGCTGACGTTCCACTGAAAGAGGGTCAATCCCCCTAGGTCAAGCTCTGCCAAAGCGCCTCTGGCGGAACGTCCCCTTCTTCTCTAGTGCAAAGCCCCTGATCCATCTCTGTCCTGTCTCTGCCCCCTGATGGGGTCTCAGCATCCACCTGGTGCGCTCTTCAGCCCCATGGAGGTCTGAACTGATCATCTCCCCATGTGTACCGGTCCAAATTGTACCTGTCCGTCGGGCATGGTCTTGCACATCAAAATCTACGCCCTCCATGGGATCATCAATCACAGGGATCGTAGCAATTTCAATCACATTTCATCATCATTATTATTAAACATGTGCATAAAATCCCTAATACATCAGTTAATAGCTCAAAGACGTTACACAAGCCTACAATACAAGTCTGGAGGAAATGACAAGGCGTCCTATTGGGCTAGTGTCCACTGGAAAAGAAAAGTTCACAGAAGAGACCTCATCCAAGACATGTAAGTGGGTGATGTGGTCAGGGGATGTCCAAGCATCTGGGTGCAATGAGGGTCAAGGACAAGAAATGTTACCTGTGGGTGCCTTTGTAGAAGGCGAGCTGTACCTGCCTGGATGCAATTTTTTCCAAGCCCATTCTTGCCTTTTATTTTATTCTTTTTGTTCTTTTATATTTTATTGCTTTTCTTTTGTTCAAGAGATAATCAGAGGACACTGTCCTGGCATGGTGACCAGTGGTGGCAACGTTACCCACAAGTACTTTCACAGAGATGAGAATATTGGCTCGTGATGAGACTCCCTTCCCTTGGCCATGCAACCAAAGGTCACTTCCCTGGCATGGTAACCAGATGGTGGCAATTCCATACTGCTAGGTATCCATGGACTTAACAGGTTGGCTTGTGATGAGACCCCCTGTCCTTTGGTTAGGTCTTGTTTTATTATTTTTTTAGGGTCCCTCTTGTTTCTTGCTGAGAATCCTTTTATTGCTTTCTCGGGGATCCCTGGGCGAAGCATCTCGAGGTTTTATTCTTAGGCTTTTATCTTTTATCAGCTTGCTTTTACGTTCTGGGCCTTTAGCCCCTTCTTCCCACTAGATAAAGTGCAGTCCTGAAAATAGGTTAACCCAATGCCTGAACAAGTGGAATGGGATAGGTAATCGGGAAACAAGATGGAAAAGTGATGTTGTGAAGGGAGCGGACAATGGATTTTCAAATATTACTCCAGTGTCTAACCAAAACCTACAGACACAGGCTTACTAGGGCATCCTGTCAATCCCCCCAAACATGGTCAAGTGGGCAAGTGTAAGATCCAAGAAGTTGTTAGAAATAAAAGGAATCAGATGCATATATTCAATGGTTTTGATGATCAAAGTGACACATACCATGATACCTAGACTAATTACCTCATGGAGCAAGAACCATCTCTGACACAGGACCAAGACGATGGTGATGGATGCTGCTGCTGCTAACAAGATAAAAATGATGGGCCCTATAGGGCCATGCTAAAGTCAATCCTGCTCTCGGTACTCCATGTCTAGGACTTGTGGGCCTCGAGGCATGATCTCCTAGTTATCCTTGAAAGTGGAGGATAACAGGTAGCCAACCTGGTCCCAGTGAGAAAGAAGATTGGATAAATCAGACTCTGTGTCGATTTCAGAAATCTGAACAGGACCTCTAAGAAGGACAATTACCTGCTGCCAAATATGGAACACATATTGTAGAGGGTGACTGGTGCATCTAGGGTTTCCATGATTGATGTCTTTTCTGGCTACAATCAGATTTCTGTCATCTCTGAAGACAGAGAAAAGTCAACCTTCACCACTCTTTGGGGCGCATTCATGTATGCCAAAATTCTCTTTAGATTGATGAAAGCAAGAGCTACCTTCTAGTGAGCCATGGACATCACATTCATTGGAGAAAGAAATAAATTTGTGGTCATTTATTTGGATGACATAACAATCTTCTCCAAATATGATAAAGAACATTTCCAACATCTGAGAAAGGTCTTCTTGAAATGCAGGAGGTTTGGTCTCTCCCTAAATCCCAAGAAGTCTTTCTTTGACATGCAAGAAGGAAAATTGTTCGGACACATTGTATCAGCTGATGTGGTCAAGATCGACCCAAACAGGGTGGAAGCTATTCAAGCCTTGTCACTTCCTAGGTCCAAGAAAGAGGTTCAGTCTTTCCTGGGCCAAATTAATTTTCTGAGAAGGTTTGTTTCAAATTTTTTCCGAATTGGTGAAACATATCACCGCCATGCTCAGGAAAGGGAATGAAGTAAAATGGACTGATGAGCCTCGAGAATCCTTCAACCAAATCAAAAAATCATTGACTGAGGCACCTGTGTTGATCAGTCCTGATTACTCCAAATATTTTCTGATTTTTCCTTTTGCTTCTTTTGATACGGTGGCAACTGTTCTATTGTAGAAAAACGTTGAAGGGATGGAGCAACCTATTTCATTTTTCAGTAGAGCACTAAGAGATGCAGAGGTAAGATATGACATCATGGAAAAGGAGGCCTATGCCTTGGTAGAATCTCTCAAATATTTCAGAGTCTATGTTTTACATTAAAAAATCGTTGCATATGTTCCTTCAGCTTTTGTAAAGGACATTCTCATTCAACCTGACATAGATGGGAGAAGGAGCAAATGGATCGCCAGAA
Organism: Picea engelmannii; assembly: GCA_009831015.1. Taxonomy (NCBI): domain Eukaryota; kingdom Viridiplantae; phylum Streptophyta; class Pinopsida; order Pinales; family Pinaceae; genus Picea; species Picea engelmannii. Next base: position 964,798 of record ML783251.1, on the reverse strand, counting down.
TCCTTGAATTTGATATGGAAATAAAACCCACCAAGCTAGTTAAAGGCCAAGGTTTAGCCAAGCTATTGGCTGAATCTAATTGTAAATATTTGGGGGTGAATTTCATTGACACTTTCTCAGAAGATAAAAAAGCAGAGCCGTCTGATAAAAGTTCTCAGGACAACCCTTCATTGGCAGAATGCACCTTGTATAAATACATTATATCTTTTTTGCAAGAGTTGCGACCTCCAGATGGAATGGGGAAAACCAAGGCAAGAGATTTAAAGCTCAAAGCAATTAGATATTGCCTTATTGACCAGGTCTTGTACTGGAAAGACCCATTAGGAGTGCTCCTGATATTTCTAGACCCACAAGAGGCCTAAAGTATTATATTTGAGTTCCATGACAGCCTATGTGGGGGACATCATTTCTGGAAAACCACAGCCTACAAAATTCTCAGGGCTGGGTACTACTGGCCTACTCTATTCACGGATGTCTGTGTGAAAATCAGGGCTTGGATCAAATGTCAGAAATTCTCTGGGAAGCAACAACTCAAGTCTCTGCCATTGAAGCATGTACTAGCTTCGGGACCCTTTCAGCAATGGGGCCTAGACTTTATTGGGGAAATTCATCCTCCTTCAAGTGGTCAGTATAAGTGGATCCTGACTGCAACATATTATTTCACCAAGTGGATAGAAGCTATCCCCACAAGGAGTGCTTCTCATAAGGTGATCATCGGTTTCCTGGAGGATATTATAGTAAGATTCGACTGTCCAAACAGGATCATCACGGATAATGCGACATCCTTCAAAGATGAGCCTTTGATTAGATTTTGTAAGTAGTTTGAAATTTCATTAATTCACTCAACCCCTTACTATCCACAAGGGAATGGACTGGCGAAGTCCTCTAATAAAATCCTTATAAATATTATCAAAAGGTTGTTAGAGGACAACAAGAAAGCGTGGGATTCAAAGCTCAAATTTTCTTTGTGGGCTGATAAAGTGACAACAAAGAGGTCCCTGGGTATCTCTCCTTTCCATCTTGTATACAGGACTGAAGCGGTTTTTCCTTCCCAGTTCACCCTGCCTGTGGAGAAATTCTTCCAAGACTGCCATGAAGAGCCCGATGACATGATCAGGAGGATATATCAACTGGTAGAAGTGCAGCAGGCAAGAGAGCAATTTCTGGACAGACTGCATCACCGTCAATAGAAAATCAAGCAGGCCTTTGACAAGAAGAGTAATAATGAAGAGTTCCAGCCGAGAGATCTAGTCCTCAAATGGGATGCGCTCAGACAGGACAAGGGCAAGCATAGAAAATTTGAAACCCTTTGGATAGCCCCCTTCAAAATTTATGAAGCGTTTCCCAACAACACATACAGGTTGCAGGATTTGGAGGGTGACGAAGTCATTGGTGGCCCTATAAATGGGCACTTCCTGAAAATGCTGTTTGTTTGAAGCCGCAGTCGGCGGCCCACCATTATAAATACCGTTCATGTTTTATGTTTATTTTGTCTTTAATAGAAGACTCCATAACCCAACACTAAGGCACTGAAGCCGCATAAAGAGTTCTTAGAGCCTCATAGGGAGGACTCTATCCCCCATGGAGCCTAATGTTAGCACATAAATTTTTCAGGGTCTTGTGAATATGTGTTTTCCACCTAGGTTTGTAATTTTGCATGTTCCTCTCCTTTTACAAATTCGATCGTAAGTTTTCCTTTCGGCTCATACTGTTCATCTGTTTGCCTTCACCCGTTTGACATAATTGTTTTTCCTTAACCGCTTGCCTGAAAAATATTGTCCCTTAGCCTTCATGTTTTCCCCTAAGGTCGATCACCCCTCTTTTGCCTCTGCCACTGAACCTTTTGTTTTTCTGAGCTCTCAGCCAGTCATCTGAGTGATTGTTCACAGGCCGCGGTCATGACCACCAAGCACAACATTTGAAGCGGTTTGATGTGGACTCAAATCAAGCGAGTGAGCAAAATCAGATCAAAGGCGATCGGGTGATCGAGATCCTGCAGTTGCACGAAATATAGAGCCAGAGGTCCGAAATCGCGGGGTCCATCCTAGCCGTTGGTGCTGCAAAAGACACATGGTGCACGATCAGTGTTTCGTGGTTTCACGAGATGGAGCGGTCAAGGAGAAAGTCACCAGGACTCGCGAAATGTGAAATCCCGATAAGATTGTGGCCGTTAATCAAAGAAGAAAGTTGGACCGTTGGATCAACTTTTCACGATTTCGCGAGTCGGGAAAGTAAGAGGCAGGAGTTTTGAAGATTCGCGAAGCGCAATGTCCCGAAGTGCCGATGTTGTCTGGGCCGTTAGATCAAAGGGGATGCGTGTCACCTGATCCAGGCATCACGATTTTGGGACTCAGAGGTTTAAGTGTAGAACGCAACATGAGATCGCGAAACGCGAAATCGTGACGCGCTTGAGAGTTGGGCCCACGATCACAACCCATGGTCATATGAAAGGTGGGGCCACAAGGAAAAGGAAATCACATGTCGAGCAGAGGACGGCTGAGGTTGTTCAAGGAGATGATATTGGTCATCGGATTTGAGGCAAATCCAACCGTTTATCCGAATGGACCACTTCGCGGAGCAAGCATTGGTATATTTGAAATCAAGGGGAGTGAAAAATCCGAAAATGCGAAATCCCAAAATTTCAGATGGGATAAACACGAGGTCATAACCCAAGGTCGCGTGGGAAAAATAAAAGGAGATGCACAAAAGATCAAAGCGCCCGAGTCGGTCACAGAGAAGGATCTGCGTGGCCTCGAGGTGCTAGAATTGACTCCAAGGAGTCGTGAGCTCACCTGGAAAATTCATGGGTGTCAAGGTTCGTCCTGATCCCAATAAAAGTAGTTAATGAAAATAGGGAAGGTGGTTGAAACCTCATTTCACCACATAAATGGAAATCATGGAGGTCTGGCCATGGAGGCCGAAGGTTCCCTGTCACAGATTTTCTTGTGAAGCCCATACCGATCTGATCTTGCGTATGATAGAAGAATGCAAGTGCACCTTCACAAGAGAAAATGCAGACGATAAGCCTTGAATGTGATAACTAGAATGTGATTCTGAAAGGAGCAAGTTGTTTTTGAGTATAAATACTCAGTTTTGATATTTTGTTAGGGTCGATAGTAGAGAAAACCTACCGTATTGTAAAGTTTTAGTAAATCCTCTGGCTTCTGGTTATATATCTATATTCGAGACTTATTGTTTAATGACAATCAACTTCCTTGCTTCATCTTGTTTGCCTCTGATACTGAAAGAGTTCATGATTGACTGATTCACATGAATTGTTGTGACTATGTTATGATGGATGTTTGATCGTAACGTTGTTATGATTTCTTTCAGTTTCCTTGTAATTTAAATTCAGAAAGTTCTTGTGTTTAATTTTTTTCTCTTTGGGCTGCTGGAAGACCTGATGTTCAAAACATACCTTTACATTTTTCTCACCGAAGTCTTCCTCCTATTCACCCTTACTACAACCTATTGACTGACGTTAAACCAAGACCTCACTTGTTTGTGCATATCAGTCCAGTTTCTCGAGTTAAGACGATATTATCTCGAGATTGCGCCCATTGGACCCTCTTATAACCAATCTGTGACATAAAATTTTGATGGGTATTAGGCTTACCTCTGCCGCAATCCAGGGGTGATTTCTGGTGCTAACAGTTGTTCTAAATGAAACAATTCTATATTCTTTAGTTGAAAACAATTTTCAATGTCGTAAATGGGATCTCCATCAAAATTAGAACAACTCATGTCACATTTACGTCTCCCAACATGTATAAAATCATACATATTTTGAATCACATCATCACCTTTATTATAGCATGAAGGTTCTAATGCATCCAATGGTTCCTCTAGAACCTCTTCACTTTCCAAATCATGAAATGAATCAACATCAAAAGCTTGGAAAGGAGTACAACTTATCACATTCTCTTCTTCATGTGAGGTAGGAATGGAAGCTTGGATGACTTCATCTTCATTATATAGAGGAGAAAATAATGACAGCTTGTCTTCATGAGGATCCTCTTTGTGGTTTGGGTCTTCAACATAGAGTGCTTCATCAAAGTGTTCTTCAATGGGTTTAGAAAGAAGCCCAAGTTTTAATTCATGTATTTGGTGACCTTCCTCATGAGTTACCTCTTCAGGCTCTCTTTCTTTAATCACATATTCGTTGTCTTCCATGGAATCATGAGGTGATTCTTGTTCTTCTTCAAGGGTTTGGTAACCCTCTTCATGGATCTCCTCTTCAACTTCTTGTTCCTCGATGAACTCTTCATCTTCCTCAACAGGGTTATAAAATAAACCTTTCCTTTGGAGAGACACCATGAGACCATGGAGAATATATTCATATCTTTGTGTTCTCGGGGCCCACCTTTTGAGGAATTCTTCAATGAAGATTGTAAGAGAAGATATACTCTTCAGATTGAGAGTATGCTTAAACCAATTCTTTTGTCTTGTTTTGAGAGATAGAAAAAACAATATTATTAGCACATCTTGATGTGTCACATCTATCTTTGAAACATACTTCAAGAAATTCACAACATGAGTAACAACCAGGGATGGGCTCCCATCAAATTTTGGACAATTACCCCCCTAATCCAAAGAAAAGTGATTTGGTTATCCGGGAGCATTTTTTATGTCGAGAGAAGGAAAAATTTCATGAAGTTCCAATGGTGCCATAATTCTATTACTTGAGAATATGCAACTTTTAGAAGTTGAGAATAGGATGACACCTCAAAATATATCAGTGGAGTCGCCAGATGATCTCTTTAGACAAGGATCATAAAATATAAACAAGGGATTATACCCTTAGTGGAATCACCAGGTAAGCTTGTAGAATAAGGCTTTGAGATAAAATTTCCTAAAGGATTTCATTGGAAGAATGACTCAATTCTCCTCGACAATAGTGCCAAAATGTTATCACAAGATTTGTACTTGTGCAAAGACCTCTGCAAAATCTCAATCTTGTGTAACAATTGGAAGTTTCTACAATTGTCACCTAAGTAGATACTTCCCTCTTTTTAGTGATGGAAGAAGGTCCAATGCAAGGGGGGCTTCCTTGGTGACCTCAAATGATCAAATAACAAGATTAGTCAAGCCTACAATCCCTTATCTTGGTCACCTAAGTGTTAGGTCTAGTTCTAAGAGAGGTAGGGAAGGTAACGAGGTAATTAGTTCACCTATATGAGACAATAAACAATCCAAATCATAATATAAACAAATCAAATTATATAACTCATTAATGACCTCTTATACACTATATAAGCAAATAAACCAATTGTTGTTGCAAATTACAACAATAAGACAATGTATAACAACATTTGATCTTTTGTAAAAACAATGGGAAAAAGTACCTAGAATATAGCAATTGAACATAAGAATTAAGCCTTCAACATGTGCAACAACATCCAATTGCTAGACTACAATTCTTAGTATATTTAGCCACTATTTCAAGCAAGTATGCAACAATTAAAGTAAACCCTAGTTGTTGTAGCAAAATTTTATAACAACAACAATACATATCATTTGTTTGCTAAAATTAGAGTTAGTAGGGTTAGTCAAGTCACTTTGAGAGAGAGAATGGTAATTCTAAAGGTACTTTTTACAACAAGGAGGGTTCTAAACTAGTGATTTTTTATTTTTTAGAGAAAATGGAGTCAAGCATGAAACACTTGAATAAAGACTTAGATAATTTAGAAGAATAAGGTTCAAACCCTAAGGTGCAAAGCCTGTTATTCCTTGGGATCAAACCTTGAATAAAATGATTTGTAGGGTGCAAATCCTCTTGGGCCCTAAATGCCGTTTTCCCTCTTCTATATGACCCAGGTAAATGATCAAATAACTAAGATCAAAACCTTAAGGTGTGAAGCCTCTTGGTCCTTAAGCCTTTGAATCTTAGCAAGAGACTAGGTCTCTTAATGCCTTCACCAATATTGGACAAACAAAAGTATTAAAGGAGAGAAAGACTTATGTCTCCTTCCTAGTGTTTTACCAAACACAGTAACATGCAACAAGAAAGTAATTGTCACATTATACCATGAGCAAGTGTATTATCTTAAATAAAATTACTTACTTCCACAAATTGATATGCCAAGAGAAACCCTAGTTGCAACAAGATATCATCCAATAAAACAAAGCATCCACAAAAAGATCGTCCTCCAAGAGTAGCACACTAGATTCAAGAGACAAAAGATAAAGATAACGAACTTTTCTAGAGTTATCCACCCATAAATGTGAGAGGAAGAGACGATGAAAATGAAATGGAGCACTAGCCTTATTTATAAGGAAACCCTAGCACTCAATTTTTCCAAAAAGTCAAAAGTCATGTGAAAAATGGGGTCGACCCCTCAAATTTCCTTTACAAATGATAAATCATGCTAAAACAATATAACAATGCCCTCCTATGCCACACATGTGGTGACATGATGTTCCAAGAGAGTGTGTGAAGGTCTTCCAAGGCCATGTGTCATCATCTCATGTTGCAATCAAGGTAGGAGGTGCATCTCCTCATCCATGGTCATGTCACATCATCAATGGTGCACCAAATGAAAAAAAAAGCCCCATCATCATCAAACCCTAATGTGTGACATCATCATCAAAAGAGGGTCAACGTCTAAGATGTAGAGCATATCATCCAAGGTGGAGAGGAGTGCATGTCATCTCTACGTGTCCTTCAATAATCTCCCTGTGCAATGTACTCCATCCAATGCATGATAGTATCTAGGGTTTAGAGCCTAGGGTGTTGTCTTCCTTCCCATATCTCTACCACTGTGACCATAGCTATCAAAATCAATCCCATCTATCCATCGTCCAAGGTCTTGAAGATGTGAGAGCCAATGTCTAAATGTGTCAAGCCACTGGGTGACTCAATGCTCTACATCACACATGTCATATCCTGCAATATAGACACAACATCTTGGGTGAAATCATGGGGTGTCTTTCAAAGAACCATGTTAGGGGAATTCAGATCAAAACAAAATATGAAATCAAGTAAAGACAATGTTGATAAGATATACAAGTTCTTGAATCATGCAAAGTAAGTTATTACTTAAGATATGAGCCACATGAATAATTCACATCAGGCATCCCTTTCAAATTTCACATTAACTTAAGACTTTATGTAAGTTGACAGGTTTGGATATGGGAGGACCTTCATCTAACCCTATTAGGTGTGCCAATCAAATAGTGAAAGAAAAGACCTAAATAGAGGGATATGTCTCGGGGGAAGCAGTGAAAGAAAATAACCCTTTGATTTTAAGTGTGATAGTGGTACATGTTGGGATTACTTCATGGATTATGGTATCATTGAGTCCATTTCTATGATCTCATTTTTGGAGGGTGTTGATTCATACTTCGTCCACATATTTCAAAAAAGTTCGCAAAGAGTTTTGAAACTTATAACTCATTCAATGCATTTAAAAAATTATAATAGTTGGGGTCCCCTAGGAAAGAGCACTGATATTATATGGTCTCACATGACATTAATTTTATCAACATGATGATATGACATTGTTATAACATTTCTTGGTTTCAGTTTAGATTATCACCTTGATCACGGTATCAAAGAAGTTAATTATCATATGGTGACCAATGTTGGCTTAATGCATATGAAGTTATGGTTCTCTACACGGTTATGTCCTTTCCATATATATTAAGAGTTTATATTTGAGATCATGTTTTAAGTATAACATCACAAGGCTCATGCAAACCATGATATTTAGCATAGCAAGCATATATGCTTTGGCTTGATATATTGCATCTCCTAGAGGCATTAAATTTTTTATATAAAGGGAAAACTTTGATAGTTTTAAAAACAAAAGGTATATGGTTCATGAGGATTTAAAGCATAATATACATTGATTGTTGGCTTGAATTTATATGTCTCTTACTCAATACATTAATAGCTCATATGGATAAACACCTTGGTGCAAATGATTGATATGTTATTCTTAGCAATGAAGGTTTGGTCGATTTTTATGACGGTTATTGATCAACACATATCATATGTTGCTTTGGGGTTGATATTACATGGTTTGAATTGTTGATAAAAAATAGTATTATTTGGTAGTGAGTTTTGATATAAGACTAGCGGTGTATGAATGTTTAGATATCCATTACATCTTCCATGTATTAAGTTGGAAATGATCAAGGCATTTATGCCACCAGACCCTTGCTTTACCACCTTGGAGTCTATGGGGTTCTCATCATTTCTCGTTAGGGTTTTGGACTGTGGAGGGAGTAAGTATAGTGTTGCGTTTTGGCTCCAGAAGATACCATGTTCGTTGTTGCAATTGTGAAGCTGGTGCAACCGCTTGGACAATAATTGGTATAAATATTTGGTTCTTCCTACAAGGTATGTACTCACACAGAGTTGAAAAACAACACTGAAGCATATTTGTTAGTAAATGGTTTAATTTGGCTTTGTATATGGATGCTTGTATGTAGTTTTTCCCTCCCCCGTTCTCCACTCATATACACAGAGTTTTATGATTGAAGAGTTCAAAGTTTTGTTGAACAAATGTTATAAGGAAATTTACGTTGAAAGAGGTTGTGGAAATGAAAGTTGAAGTTTTTTATTTTTATTTTTTTATTTTATTTTTATAATTCTCCCGAAGTTTGTTGTTGTCACTCACTCATTTTATCACTTTCCATGAATTTTTGTTGTTTCAAAATAATTTGGTTACGAGTCAAATGGAGAATGAGTTCCGGGCCAAAATCGGAACGATGACTAAATTTATCTTGGATGAATGCGACATGGTTTTGATTTGGAATCATTTAAAAAGCACGAAGGTTGAAGCCCCAGTTATATTGATGCCACAAGTTTGTATCTCAACTATTATTTAGTTACTATTCAAATCTAATATTTCACTTCTACTGGAAGAGCTAGCATTTGAAGTCTAAAGTAATGATATCATTTTCTTGTTTACCCATTTTGGTGACTTCATTTACATTAGATATATGCCAATTATAAAGAAAACCTCGCCCAATTTTTTCGCATTAGCTAGCTTCATTTAATGGCCAACTGTTTTTAAGCAAGGCCTACTGTTTACCCTCATATTCTAGCTCATACCTAGCTCACTGTTGAATGATTCATAGTATGGAAAACTGTAGACTTTCACAAGAATTTTAGGTGATACCTACCTAGGTTATTTTAGAACTATCTACATTCTCTTATCCATGTGGAGTCTCTATATTATGTTCCACTCTGTCAAATAGTTGATTGTTTGTGTTGGGTGCCACATGTGCTCTTGATATTTCGGTTGTTGATAATAATTATAAATAAAACAAGCCATAAGTTGCAACTGTCGATTGATTGATATGCCATTTTGAAAGGATAATGTGAGGGTATAGTGGTAAATGACATTGGTTCATTTATTTTTATAGTTGTAGATTGAAATTGTTTTACAAACGATATTGTGGATGTTATAAAGAATGTTGTGGTCTTTCGAATACTCAATTTCAGTTGCTATAAGTTGTTGGCGGACCTCTTCATATAACCAGTGGGTTATTATTTGGTAACACTTGTAAAAAATGGATATACATTGGAAGTAATGGTTGAATTTTGAATCCTAAATGATTTTCACATGAACTTTTTCACATTATCCCTTCATTATGTATCACTTTTCATCAGTATACTCCCTCTGTCATTAAATAATACTTTGTCTTTAAAAGTGATATAGATGTATTAAAGACAAAGTAACAACCCTAGTCATTCATTATTTTCATTTTCCATCTTCTCTTCATTAATCCTTGTTCATGTTTTGAAGAGGCATATACAAGATTGAAGTTTCAAATTGGCTAAAGAAACCTTGAAGAAACAATTATTGGTGATGAATAAATTTTGGTTTTCTTCCCTTCTTATACATTATCCCTTTTTTATGTATCCCATACATACTTGGTCCGTCATGTTGTAGATCAAGAATTACTAAGTCATATTTAACAAATATTGCTATAAATGTTCATTTTCTCTGTGTGTATTATACTTGAAGGATTTTCTATTGATTAATTGAAATGGAAATGGCAATAGATGATCTTCTTTAGCAGAGGGAGTAACAAAGGTAACAGAGGAAGAAGAGGCAGAATGCCAAATGTGTTTTTTTTTTACAGTTGGTTGTCATTGATGTCAACCCTTGGAGAGTGATCTTGGAGATTGATGTCAACCCTTGAATAAGTTCATAAGACCCAAATATGTGGATGAGATCGTTGGACAGTTGGTTATCATATGTGGTCATTTAGTTGGGTACACTTGAAGAGCAAGTTGATCTTATAGTGAACTCAGGTTTGGATCCATTTGGGCAGGGATTTTGACACAGGGAGCCAACTTTTGATGCCTTTCTACATGTAACCTCAGAGATATGATTATGGGACCCAAATTTTATTAAGGAATAATGACATGAAGGACAATGTAATTGTAGGTAAGACTATCATGGATGGATAATACACGTCATGTTGTTTCCAATGATATGTGGAACATCACATGGTTCCTTATGTTTAGGGAGATATGGCCTTGTGAAGTTGGAAGCCCCAAAGAATGGGTAAGAATCCCTATTTGGTTACAAGTCAATGAGTAAAAGGGAAAAGCGGTTGTAACAAGAAAGTCAAGGATCCCTAAGATTAAGGAAAGAGGTTACCTAGGAAAAGCATAAATAACCCTCAATGAGTCTCTCATTTGCATATACTCACACACTCATTCATTGATTATCTTTCTTGTGAATGCTATGGTCTAGTGTTTTGTTTTATTGGTTTACGCCGACAATTTTCTGAGGTAGCGAATGAAATGAAGTGCGAGATTCTCGGGATTACAGTGGACAACTGAGAAATATGAGGAAACCCTAATTTGGGTCATCCTCGGGGGTTGCACTATAATCGTCAAGTGAGGCATCCTTGCGGGTCAACTAGTGTGAAATAAGAAAGGCACTGATAAGTTTGGGAAAAAGGGTGGTAACATGCAATAGAAGATGAAAAAGGTATGGATAACTGAGGTTTGATGTTCCAGGTCAGTCACAGAGCTACAAGTATGAGTATATTCTTGTGTTGAAGGGTGTATGATTTTGGTACATGGTTTAATTTTAAAGTATAAGCTTGAGGCATACGATAAGTGCATGGTATAAACCCTAGTGTGTGGATTGAGTCATTTATGTTAGGGTATATTGCTAGTTATGTTGAATACTTTATCAGTGATGTTATGGCACTTTAGTTATGAGGAAAATCATGATAATGTGATACTAGCTAGAGGCATATCCTTGATCTATTGATGCACATCCTTGGTACATGTTTGGAGGCACTATTGGATGTATAGTACTTGTTGTATTAAATGGATTTGAGGCAGATATGTTGAAGTGTATTGCTGGTGCATGTCTAATTTTTATTGGTATATTATATGGTGCAATGTGAGAGGCTTTTGTCAGTGGTCTTGATATACGATTGGTACATATTTGAGGCTTGGTATATTGTATCTTGGTGACATTGAGGAGCATGCTTGAGGCATGTGTTTTAGGGTCTTGGTATATGACTTGAGGCACATCATTGGATGCATGGTTCATGTTGGTTGAGGTCTACTTGTTGTGATACATTGCTGGTACATCTCTTGGATACATTGGCACATGGTTGAGGCATATAATTAGTGATATGACACTTGTTTGAGGTACATGGTTGGCATGTTGTATGGTTGATGATGTTATTGGTATTGGTACATTGATAGAGGCACTTATTGGTGATCTTGATATATGTTTGGTACACATTTGGCACATATTCTTGGCATATGGTTGAGGCACTTCATTGATGATATCTTATGGTATATGGTATGGTGTTGATGTACATCGTTGATGTGCATGGTTATCACATGGTATGGTACAGGTGTTGATGATACAAGTGGTGATACCGGTTTGGTGCATGGTTGATGCATTTGTTGATGGTACAAGTTGAGATACAGGTTGATGCATGGTTAATGCATGGTATAGGTTAGTACTTGGTTAAGACACATATCTTATGATGACACATGGTGATGTTGGTACATTCTTGGTAGAGGCATGTGTTGGTGATGTTGAGCATATAGTTTGAGATATGGTCTTGGTGATCTTGGCATGAGTTGCATGCAGATGAGAGTGGATCTGGTTTCATGGATGAGATAGTTATTTCTTGGACAGGTTTTGTGATAGTGATTGGTTGGACAGGTTGATGTGATAGGGTGATAGGTTATAGGTTGATGTGACAGTAACAATGGTAGTGAAAATGACAGTGGCAGTGATTGTGGTAGTGACAGTTGGTCTACACTTATATTTCAGGGCGACATGACGGGGAAATGAAAGAGGGTTGTAGCCTCCTTTTGGTTGGAGCCGAAGAATTAGGGAGTTGGATCTTCCTTCATGTTGGAGCCTAAGAACTAGGTGGTTGGAGCCGAAGAACTCAAGGGGTTGTAGCCTCCTTTTGGTTGGAGCCAGAGAATTCAGGGAATTGTAGCTTCCTTCAGATTGGAGCTTGAGAATAGGGGGATGGAGTCTCCTTCCAGTTACAGCTGGAGAATTTGGAAGTTGGTGCTTCATATGAATGAATTCTTGATATATATATATATAAGAAAAAATTCTGTGGTTTTCTCCCATTTGGTTTTCCACGTAAATACCAATGTACTGTGTTCTTGATGTGATATTGATGTGATGTTTCTTATGTTTACATGCTTATGATATATATGGTTGGATTCATTCATAGATGATACATTGATGATATACTGTTGAACATTGTTGTTAAAGTGAAGGAATATATATTGCGGTTAAAAGTTGTATAAAGTGCTCATATTGATTCACTCCCCCCTCTCAATAATCCAACAATTGGTATTAGAGCCGGTTCCTTAAAGGAAATAGTTTAACCACTGGAAGGTAGATCATGGAGTGCAATGAGAATGGAGTACCGATATTTAATGGTCAAACTGGTCTAAAGTATGATATATGGAGTAGACGAATGAATTTTTTTGCAGGCACAAGGATATGATAGCAGAAGAATGATTTTTTTTTTGTAGGCACATGGATATGATATTTGGTATTCAGTTGTGATAGGATACAATGCTACAAAGAAAGAAAATACTGAAACCAAGAAGGAATTGAAAAATAATAACAAAATAGCAATGGATTTCATCTGGGAAGGATTACCTGATTCGGCAAGAGAAAAGGTTGGAAAGTGTTCATTAGCTAAAGAACTTTGGGATAAGATACATGATACATATTTTTCTCCCATCATAGAGTCAGGGTTTTCTAAAGAAGATACAAGTACAAAACAGGAAGAAAGATGCTCACCTTGTCAAACAGATTCAGAAGAAGAAGAGTGTGAAGTGACATAAGCCAACAGAGAAAAGCCCATTGAAATAGAAGACAATCCTGAGATTGAGAAGGAAAAGAACCATTAAGCAAAATTTAGTAAACGAGAAAGAGAACTTGAAGATGAAATAATCACATTGAAGATCCAACTTGAAGAAGCAAAGTGAATAGAAGAAGTCACGAGGAACCCGATGATGAAGAAAGAAGAAGAGGTGGAGAAGCTTGAAGAAGAAGTTGTCATGTTAAGAGTAAAAATTATCAAACTCAACACAAATGTTGAAGAGAGAGAAACATCCATATCAATAGTAGATAATGAAGAGAATAATTTCAGGGTGCCAGAAAAGAAAAATGAAGAAAATAGTAAGAGTTATGCAGAATTACTCAAAGGAAGGAATCATGGTCAATCAAAATCTAAAAGAAATGATAAAGATACAGCTTCAGGAAGACCCTCCACATTCAAGAAGAAAAGAAGCTTCAACCATTATGATGGGATCCATAAAAGAAAAGATCATGATCAACCAAGGCAGGAATTTAGAGGGGCTACACAACAAAGAAGATCATTCACTCCTAGGTATGCAAATTTCTTTTATGGTCATTATTTTTATTGTACTAACTTTGGACATAAGGTTGCAGATTGCGGGGATTATGGAATAAATATTCAAGAAAAAATAGCGTATGTGGCCCCACATGACATTGAATGTTACAAATTCCACAATTATGGACATATGGATCGTGATTGTAGAAGCAAGATGGATACTTATATGAAAGAGAACATTGATATCAGATATAAAAAGGTTTGGAAAAGAAAACAAGAACAAGCAAAGGAAAATCAGATGGATGAAGGACACCTATAAGTCATAATCTCATGATTGGCAATAGTACAAGATGAAGACAAATCTACAGGGAAAAATAAAAATGTCAGATACATGAAGGTTTGGATAAGAAATGAAAAACAAGAAGAACATGTGAATAAAGACCACACCCCATAGATATTAGGATTTGCAGTAGCATGAGAAAGAAAAGAAGGGCATGCGAATAAAGAATAGGTTCAAGAGATTGTACTTTTAGGAATCGTAGTGAAAGATCAATCCACAATCATAAAGGGAGAAGTTAAAGTTCATAGAGATGATGACTATATAGAAAAAGAGGAAGATGACTCCGCATCAGAGAAGGTATTCTTCTGAACCATCTTGCTTGGAGATTCCTAGTAAATATATATGTTGAACATGGGGAGTCTATGCAGTAGATGAGACATATCATGGAACTATCCTTCATGCAACTTAAAAAGGTTGAGGAGATAGATTCAAAGAAGTCAGATAGCAGAAGTACAGTATGATAGATTGATCGAGAAAGCAATGTTCCCACACAGGTGTCAGTTGGTAGTTACTCACGCAAATTTTTATGATTGTATTCAAGTAGATATATCTTCAGTACATGTTGTTCCAACAAATAGATAAGATCAATAGACATATTTGATTCAAAGAAGTATTTAGTACAATGATAGATGGGTCATCATTGTGGATAGTTGAGTAGTAGAGTTATGGAAAATTTGTGACATACAGACATAGATGGATTCGTGAAATGATTAGAAGGTACAAAAATCATGGGTCAGAGAAGATGCATAACAATGTATTTATGAGTGGAATCAGTGGAATTAGTTGGTCACAGAAAGGCAAGCAATGAAAGGCATATCAGAACAGGGAAAGAGAAATAGTCAGTAGAAGTTGTATCATCAAAAGAACATTGTTGAACAACATGGTCAAGTGACCATGACTAATGATTGAAGAAATCAAATTTTGAATGTTTTTTTTATATGTCAGTGAATTATATGAGGAAGCGCCAATGGACAATAAGTAGCACTTGAAGAGAGGAAAGGAAACATTTCATAGGTATTTATACATCTTGCATATCATTAGAGAGAGAGATCCATAAAGGAAGATTAGTAGCATGCAGATAGGGGGAGACATACCCACATGGGGAGCTATTATTTTTCCTATGATTGGTTAGAGCAGGTACAATATCAAGAGGATACATATTGACAGGGGGAGTTAACCTTTGGTCAAGGAGGAAGAGAAAGAATAGATGCATGAAGATAAAGGGAGCATCCCCAAGGAGAGATACCCTTTTCCATTGATGTCAAAGACGGAGAGTGAGAAACATTGATGAGGAGCAATGGTCACAGGGGGAGCAAGAAAATGAGCATGAGTCTTTCCATGTATAAGTGTTGCCATCAATGCCAAAGGGGGAGATTGTTGGACATATGGTTGTCATTGATGTCAACCCTTGGAGAGCGATCTTGGAGATTGATGTCAACCCCTAGAGATTGATGTCAACCCTTGGAGAAGTCCATAAGACCCAGATATGTGGATGAGATCGTTGGAAAATTGGTTATCATCTGTATGATAGAGATTGATGGTGATTTAGTTAGGTACATTTGATGTAGTCTACATGTAGCCTCATAGGTATGATTATGGGACCCAAAGTTCATTAAGGAATAATGACATGAAGGACAATGTAATTGAAGGTAAGACTATCATGGATGGATAGTAAATGTGGTGTCATTTCCGGTGATATGTGGAACGCCACGTGGTTCCTCACAGTTAGGGAGATATGGCGTTATGAATTTGGAAGCCCCTAAGAATGAGCAAGAAGCCCTAGTTGGTTACAAGTCAATGAGTAAAAGGGTAAAGTGGTTGTAACAAGAAAGTCAAGGAGCCCTAAGATTAAGGAAAGAGGTTACCTAACAAAAGTATAAATAACCCTCAAGGAGTCTCTCATTTGCATATACTCACACACTCATTCATTGATTATCTTTATTGTGAATGTTATGGTCTAAAAAAATTACCAACTTAACTAGAACTTTGTCGAGTTCTCGTTTTTTCAAGGGTCCCATTTTTTACCACGTTTTGAAAAATGGTGCTACCGGTAACACCCATTTTCATTTTGAGGTAGTTTTTTTATATTTTAAATCTTTTTATCTATAACGGATCCACATTTTGTTTCTAAAATGCTTGTTTTTTTAACTATTTTCAAATTTTCCTAAATCATTTTTTTTAAATGCTTGTTTTTCCAACTATTTTCGTTTTTTTCTAAATCGTTTTTTTTATGATTTTTAATGATACTAAAAATGTTATATATCACTTTTTTTTTTGAAATTAAGATTTTTCATACAATTATGTCTCATTATTTAATTCATGGTGCCATAATTTTTAAATATAGTGTAAAATTGTATTTTTAACACACTTTTTATTTTTTCTTCAATACATAGCAAATAATTGTAGCTAAATAACACTATTTTTAAATATTTAGCAAAAAAATATACATTTCAAAGGAATTTATAACAAAAAACCTATACATTTTGGAAGTTTTCCACTATAAATAACATGTCAAATAAAGCATTTTTATGGACAAAAATGAACAAAAAAATGGAACAAATTAATAAAAAATAACATTTTTTTTTATGTTTTTATAGATTTACAGTAAAAAATTGACAATATTTATTGTCATTTTCTCTATTATATTAAATCACATAAAAATAAAAGTAAAAATGAAATAATAAAAAATATTCATCATAAAACAACAATAGATGCATATTTATTCTTATTTTAAAATCTGAAAGTCAAAACATTACAATTATAACTCATCAAAAATTTGCAAAATTTAGCATTGTCTTCAAGGGCATCCTAAAACTAATCGACAATGTTATATATCCCAAATTCATCATTCTCAACAGACACATCATCATTTTCTTGGACATCATTCTATGTTTCCATTGGCTCATGTGCCTCATGTTGCTCTTCCTTTGAGTTATTGATATCCACAAGTTCTCCAAAGTGATATTTTCCACGCAGACCTCCTAATGGTACTTGAGGTTCCTGTGATATTTTTTCCACCTTTGATTCATTAAAATCTTCTTTCCTCAAGCCAACTTCTTGCATTTCATCTGGAAGAGCTAGAATAACATGAATTCTTTGTTGAATAAAACCACATTGCAGTGCGTCACTTTAAATAGCTATGCAATTCCTTTCTTTTTGTAAACAACATGTTAATGTTGTACCTAATCACCAAATACAAAATAAATAATTAAAGTAAATAATGTAAAACAACATAAATTAAAAATAATAAAGAGTGAAGTATGATTTCATAAATGTTATATCATAAATCTTACCTGAACCTGAGAACAAATCCAAAACCCAATCTCCTTCATTTGAAAATGTATCTATAATACAATTAATTAGTACTTGTGGTTTTTGATAAATGTTAACAATCTCTCCTTTGAAATCATTTTCCTCATATGTTAGCTTTCTATCCACAACATTGTAAACCAATAAACTACTAGGCTTCTTTCCATCTTTTACATTGTAAAGATTAGAATCATAAGTATCATCTTTTGTCTAGCTTGCAAGATGTATACTTTCAATATCATGTGTAAATGGTTCACTATTGGAGCTGTGAATATTAGGTTTTTCCTTGTAACATAAATAACTACAAATTCAATTAACTTGTGAATTAATAAAATAAATTTGTAATCTTAATCGCTAAACATACAATTTCAATATCTTACCAATAAAGTTGCATCCTTGTCTTTTCTTTTCCCTTGAAAATTGATTGTACTAATCCTTGTTGTGTGTCTGAATGAAAAACCATAAATCTCTAAAATGATGATGTTGTGACTTCCAAAAATCCCATAACCACTTTACTGAAATCTTGGTAAGTATAAGGCTCAATATCATATTCAATGTTTTGGATATTATAACCATGAGGGATATCTGCAATAACTAGGGAATATTCCTTATTAGGAACAAGATTTGCAATTTTTTCACAATCCCCTAATATCACTTTGTATTGAACAATGTCGAGCCCATTCCAAATGTAGTGATCAAGGGTGTCATCAAGCTCAACATTTTGAAGACATCATCTTCTTTCTCTTTCAAACTTAGCTTTTTGAATATAACTTTTGAAGGTTTTAGGTATTCCAACTATATTTTTCTTTGACATATTTAATGAAACAAACAAACATATAATTATATATCTATAACTAAGAAAATTGAAATAAATTAACCTACAAATGAATAAAATGAATGTAATAAATTGATCCGAAATCGGATTCAGAAGCCTGACAAGGCTTGAAAAATGCTCAAAAATGAAAGTACTCAGAATTCGACGAAACCAACACCATTGCATCCTTCTCGTCTTCCTGATTCCGGTGGTATATTTACTTTGTCAAACGGAGTCCGTATGGAGAAGATATCACATTCTGTCCGAAAAGTCAAACAGGCAAAAAAATTTGCTGACTGTGCAGTGCGTACAGTCCGTACGGACGCTGACGTGGCAGGTCCGTACAGATGACACGTGGCAGGTCCGTACAGACGACACATGGAAGGTCCGTACAGGTGACACGTGGCGGCTCCAGGGAGTGACACGTGGCAGGCAGATTTGGACTTTTGGGCGTACGACTGGACCTATCCTGAGGTGACACATGTCACCACTGTAAGGGTGACACGTGGCACGGGATGACATCAGCAACCTACGTGTTGAATGACATCAGCAACATACGTGGTGATGACGTGGCAAGGTTGACGAGGCAGTACGGCATGTGATGACGTGGCAACGTCTGGTTGGTTGACAGTTGTCGAATCGGGAAGTGACACGTGTCCGTTGGTGGAAAATGGTATGAGGACACGTGGCCCAATCCATGGGCACCACGTGTCACTCATTTATTGGTTTTGGTTGTTAATCAAAATTTTGTATAGCTCCCCGGATTTGAACCGGTGACCTCCACCTCCGTCAAAGTCTTCGCCAATTCCGACTTGCCAACGTGCCACCACATGGTACTTGTTATACAATTGGTTTCGTGTGTATTTCAATTTGAAGTTTGGGTATGGTTTGGGCCGCGACCGGGCCGGGGCTTAGCCCCAACCCTTGGTCGCGCGCCATGTAACATGTGACCACTACTATCATATATAGCGCGTGGGGTATGTTGTGTTAAAACCACGGTTTTATACCTTTGTGTCATGTGACCAACCGGGAGTGGAAGTGGTTAAACAATTGTGTTACGGTTATAACCAACGGTTATATGGTTATGCCATGTGACCAGGAGTTGAGCGCCGGATGGAGGTTAGGGCCAGCACTCGGCCATATGGGAGCCATATGACCATTCAAAGGGGGCGCGCGCCCAAGGCTAAGGGGCTAAGCTCATTTATAACCATATTATATAGTTAAAGTGGGTTTTTAACTGAATTTTGGGGTTTTAGTTATTAATTAAGCCATTTTTAATGTATTTACTCCATTTTTGGGAGTTATTGGGTAGTTTTGGAGCCTAAATTCATGGAGGAAGTTGGAGATGGACAACTAACTTCCCAACTATATAACCAAGGCCTATTTGAGGCCATGGGGACAGATTTGAGGGAATTCAGAGTAGAATGATGCTGAAGAGAAGCCAAGCCAAAGCCAGTTTGAGGCAGAGAAGCTGTTGAGGAGGAGACGCTGTCGGACCATTTCTGGGAGCTCCGGACGTCCATTTTGCGTGCCATTTTTTGTGCATGGTTCTAGAGATCTGGACGAACATGATCAGATCAGTCTTGTAGCCATTCAACATTGTAGCGATGTATTTTTGAGTTTTCGAACAGAAATAAAGAAGCCTCCCTCACAGAAAAAAGGCCCGGAGACGTAGGCAAAGTTGTGTCGAACTCCGCTATCAATCTGCGTGTTATGGTTTGCTGTCTTTTATTGCATTTCATATCTGCACATATGTATATGGCTGTTATAATTCTTCTTCTTTCCTCATTCCTCCACTAAGTTTCTCAATGGTTAATTAATGCATGCAAAATTAAAACTCATCCATAAGTCATTCGAAAAATCCTGACGGATCAAGTGGTATTAGAGCTAGTTGACGTTTGGATTTGAGTTTTGCATGTTAACCAGGGAAGAGATCATCTCAAGGAAGAAATTGGCATCTACATGAGGACTTTCTCAAAATGAGAAGGAGTTCAGAGATTTGGTGTTTGCCATGGCCGAGATGGTGAAGGTGTTGTATGAAGACTACTTGGAACGAAAGAACACGGTTCAAGTGAAAGCTTCAAATAACAACAAAGGAAAAGAAGGATTGAAGGAAGTGCCTTCTACATCTGTTTCAGAAAACATATCTGAGGTATGCAGTGAAGGTTCCTCATCAAATTTTCCTCATTCTCATCAAGTTGGTT
>ML783251.1:925173-936300 GCA_009831015.1 Picea engelmannii | reverse complement strand
CCCCCCCCTCATTAGGGAATGGGGTCCAAGCACGACTGAAACAAACATTTGAATCAAGAAGATAATTAGGCTCCACAACCAACAATATCCCACTTGGAAATTGATCACAACAAATCCACTATTGTTGTATTTGCTGGACTATGATCAACCTTGGACCTGGTGAATTTTTCAAATTTACCTTCATGCTTTAAGAACAATTGAAAATAAGCGTGAATTCAATTTCTCCCTGGTTACTCCCTTTGTTAACATGTCTGCAGGATTATGGCTAGTATGTATATTTTCCAACTTCAAATGTCCATCTTCCAAGATGGATCATATGAAATGGTACCTGAGTTTTACATGCTTAGTCTTCGAATGGAAGGTTGATTTATTTGCAAGATGAATGACACTCTTGTTGTCACAATGCAACTTGTTATTCTCCTGATTCTTTCCCAATTTCTTCATAAACCTCTGTAACCAAATCATTTCTTTACTAGCCTCTGTAGCAACAACATATTCTGCTTCTGTTGTTGAAAGTGCAACAACCTTATGTAATTTTGAAATACAACTTACTGTTTTTCCACCTACAGTAAAATCATAGCCTGTGGTGCTTCTCCTTCTATCTTTATCAGCTTCCATATATGAATCAACATGTCCATGTAGAACAATGCCTGAACCTCCAAAACATAATGCATGAGTAGAAGTACCTCTCAAATACCTGAGAATCCACTTTACTTCCTCCCAATGTTCTTTACCTGGATTGTTCATATACCTGCTCACAACTCCCACTCATGTGCAATATCTGGTGTTGTGCAAACCATCACATACATCAAGATTCCAACTGTTGATGAACAACAAACTCTGGACATTTATTCTATCTCCTCACGTGTCTTGTGAGTCATTTCCTTAGTTAATTTTAAATGGTTGGCCAAAGGTGTATTAATTGGTTTTGCATTCTGCATTCTAAACCTCTCCAACACCTTCTCTATGTACTCACCCTGAGACAATGTCAATTTGTGATTTTTTCTATCTCTTTTTATTCTCATACCAAGGATTTTCTTTACAACACCCAAGTCTTTCATCACAAATTAATTAGCTAATTTCTTCTTGAGAACATTTATATCCCGGATATTATACCATGCAACAAGCATGCCATCTACATACAATAGCAAGATAATATAGCTTCCATTTTCTATCCTTTTAAAATAAACACAGTGATCAAAATGACATCTACTATAACCTTATTATTTCATAAACCTGTCAAACTTCAAATACCACTTCCTTGGAGCTTCCTTTAGGCCATACAAACTCTTCTTCAACCTCCATACCAAATTTTCCTTTCATTTGACCTCATACCCCTATGGCTGCTGCATATAAATATCTTCCTCCAAATCCCCATAGAGAAAGACAATTTTTACATCCAATTGTTCAATATGCAAATCTTCTACTGCCACAAGACTTAAAATAGTCCTAATTGAATTCATTTTAATAAGAAGAGAAAATATTTCATCAAAATCTATACATTTCTTCCGTGCAAACCCCTTCACAACAAGTCTATACTTGTACCAATTTTTTCCACCATCTTCTTCCTTCAACCTGTAAACCCATTTATTTTGCAATACTCCTTTTCCTGCATAAAACTGAACCAAGTCCCAAGTCTGGTTATTTACCAAAGAATCCATTTCCTCTTTCATGCCCTGCTCCGACTTCCTATTAGTGTCTACCTGCATTGGCTCTTCATAACTTTTTGGTTCACCGAAATTAGTCAACAATAAAGAGTACAATGAGGGAGAGTATATTTCAGGGGGGCTACTTAACCTGGTAGATCTTGTTGATTATTTGGGTTGGTTGTCATTGATGTCAACCCTTGAAGAAAGTCCGACAGCGAATTCTGGTAGCATAAAGGTTTGGGTAATGGACCCAAGTTTGTTTGATGTATAATGGTATGAGTTTTAATATATTTGAAGGTGATACTATTATATATGGATATTACATATCATTCCATTTCCGGTGGTATGTGGAATGTCAGATAACTCCTCACGGTTAGATATTTATGGCCATGTGAAGTTGGAGAACCCTCATGAGTCATCTAGAAGCCCCAAAAGGTCAAAGTAGTCAAAGTGGTTGCAAGAAAGAAATTATTTAAATAATAAAGTGAAGTGATGAGTGTACTATAAGTCAAAGTGGATACAAAATAAATTATTTAAATAATAAATTTAATGGAGAAATTACTAAGTGGACAAGTGGTTAGAAGTGGGTTAGCCCAAAAATAAAGAAAGTGGTTTAAGAGATTTTACAAGGTAAATAATAAATTGAAGTGATGAATGTACTATAAGTCAAAGTGGATACAAAAGAAATTATTTAAACAATAAATTTAATGGATAAATTACTAAGTGGACAAGTGGTTAGAAGTGGGTTAACCCTAAAATAAGGAAAGTGGGTTAAGATGGTTAAAAGGTAACCCCTTGAGGAAGCTACATGAAAGTATAAATAAGAGGCAAGACTCTCTCATTTTAATCACACTTGAGAATATTGAATATCTACAAGTGACTGAGGTAACCACAGAACATCTAAGTCGAATTTCAGAGGGAAGGTGAAGTAAAGAAGACCAAAATTCAAGGGAGGATAAAGTCTTTTGATGCTGTTTTCTAAGGTATGTTATTTACAGGTCATCTCACCATTTTCTCAATAACTTTTTTTCTAGAATGAGTCAGATCATTAAATTGGGAGGTCATTGAGGAAACATAGCCAAATAGCTCTGATAAAAAATTCATCTTGTGGATAGTTGTATTTTTGGAGTTACACTCCGTGGAAAATAGGGTTTGTGGCTAGGCCTAAAACTAGTCTAAAACATGTGTTTCGGCTAAACATGTCATAACTTCTTCATAAGATATCCAAATTCAGTAATACCAAATGTATTGGTTAGAGTACAGTTTGTACTATGTTGTGTACCATTTTAATATCTATACAGAAAATATTATGTGCGGAGAATTCTCTACAAGTTCGATCTCTAGAATAAGCCATAATTCAACAAGGTATGCCATTTTTGCTATAAATCCTTTTTTGAGAGGCTCCAAGTAGTGAAACTTGGAGGAATTGCATAAAAGACACTGAAGAAAAATGTGTATTATTTTCACATCTTTATTCATTACAGGTACATAGTTATTATTATTTCAAGTTAGGGTTGTTGACTAATCCAAAATTAGTCATGTGAGACTAAAGTAACGTTTGATGAAAATGTTAGTCTCTTGTTATTAAAGTTAAGGAAGGTTTGCAGGTATGTGATCATATACACCAGGTCTATTATAGAGTTACAAATAAGATTTGGATGATGAAATTGATGAGGAATTTTGGTTGAGATACATGTTGGGTACATGGTTGAGACAAGTAGTTGATGAATTAGCACATACATGAGATGTATAGTTGATGATGTTGGTACATCTTGATGAGTCATATTTTATGTGTATTTGATGCATTATTGGTACATATTTGGTGCATGGTTGATGCACTCGTTGATGGTACAGGTTGAGGTACATGTTGGTGCATGGTTGATGCACTTGTTTATGGTACAAGTTGATTACAGGTTGTTTGGATAGGTTATTGTGACAGGTTATTTGTATAGGTTTGATGCATGGTTGATGCATTTTTTTTTTATGGTACGGGTTGAGGTACATGTTGGCATAGGTTATTGGTACAGGTTGTTACAGGTTGATTACAGGTTTACAACAATATATCTCACAGTGATAGTGTGACATTGGTTCCATCATTTTACTTATACGTCAGGGCGGTTGGACGGGGCAAGGACAGGTGGTTGTAGCCACCTTCCAGTTATATCTGGAGAACATAGGGGGTTGTATCCTCCTTATGGTTGTAGCCATAGAATTGGGGAGTTGGGGCTTCCCCCAAGTTGTAGCACGAGAAACTAGGGGGTTGGAGCCTCCTTCTAGTTGCAACTGGAAAAAAAAAAGGAAGTTGGTGCTTCCAATGAATGTAATTCTTAAAGACATATAAGAAAAAGCATTCTGTGGTTTTCTCCCACTTTGGGTTTCCACGTAAAAACACTGGTATATTTTGTATGTGTATGATTGCTAATTTTTCATTGTTTATTTACTCTACAACTTTTGGATGATAATGCTACATTGATATAACACTTGAATTTTGTGGTGAAAAAGGATTACATTGCTCTATTATTGATTCACCCCCCCCTCTCAGTAATCTAACAATTGGTATAAGAGCAGGTTCCTTCAGGAAACAATTGAACCACTGGAAGGAGATCATGGATTAGTCTGAGAATGGAGTACCATTGTTTAATGGTCAGAATGGTTTAAAGTATGAGATGTGGAGCAGAAGGACGAAAGTATTTTTACGGGCACAGGGGAATTATATTTGACTATTAGTCGTTACAGGATATGATAGTTCAAAAAGGGAAAAGACTGCAGCCAAGAAGGAATTAAATAAGAGTAACAAAATAGCAATGGATTTCATCTGGGAAGGATTACCTAATCCAGTAAGAGAAAAGGTTGGTAAATGTTCATCAGCCAAAGAACTTTGGGATAAGTCACATGACATATATTCTTCACCCATCGCAAATTCAAAAAATGCCAAAGAAGATGCATATACAAATCAAGAAGAATTGTGTTCACCATGTCAAACAGATTCAAAATATGAAGAGTACATAATCACCAAAGGCATGTTGTTTTTCTTTAATTGTGAAAAACACGGACATATTGAAATAGAATGCTGTGAAGGAAATGAGACATAAAAACTAATTGAAAAGGAAGACAATTATGAAGTAGAATTGATTAGTGCTTTAGATGAAATAAGAGAAGAAAACAAGTCACTCAAGAAAGAATTGATGAAACAAAAGGAATGTGTTCACAGTTTTGAAGAAGCCCAACATGTCATCGAGAACTTAAGAAATTAGTTAGAAGAAGCCAGAAAGATCGAAGAAAATCTTGAATATGAAAAGAAGTATTTGGAAGCCAACATAACAACATAGAAGGAAGAAGCAGAAATGAGAGAGAATATATTGACAGATCATCTTAAAAAAATAACTAACGATCTAAACCAGCTTGAGGCAAAGTTTGGTCAAGAAGAGAAATGACTTGAAAAATAAATAATCACATTAAAAATTTAGCTTGAAGAAGCGAAAAGAACGGAAGAAGTCATGAAGTCTCAGATAACGAAGAAAGAAGAAGAGGTTGAGAAGATTGAAGAAGATGTTGTCACATTGAGAAGTAAAATTTTCCAACTCAACAAGAACGTTGAAGAGACAAAACCATCCACATCAGTTATGGAGAATGAAGATAAGCACTCTAGGTTGCTGGAAAATAAGAATGAAGAAAATATAAAGAGTTATGCAGAAGCACTCAAAGGAAGGAATCATGGTCAACCAGAATATAAGAAAACTATTGAAGATACATCTTCAAGAATACCATCCATGTTCAAGCCACAAAGAATCTTCAATTATGATGTTGATCAGTCAAGGCAGAATTTCAGAAGGACTGCACCACAAAGAAGATCATTCACTCCCAGGTATGCACATTTATTTTATGTTCATTGTTTTTATTGTATTAATTTGGGACATAAGGTTGCAGATTGCAGGGATTATAAAATAAATGTTCAAGCAAGAAATGCCTATGTGGCCCCATGTGACATTGAATGTTACAATTGTCATAACTATGGACACATAGCTAGTGATTATAGAATCATGATCAATACTTCCATGAAAGAGAACACTGATATCATATATAATAAAGTATGGATAAGAAAAAAGGAAGAACAGGTGAACAAAGACCAAGTCCCAGAGATCGCAAGATTGGAAATAAAACGAGATGAAGAAAATTCTATAGAGAAAAAGAAATATGTCAGATACAGAAAGGTTTGGAAAATAACTGAAAGAAAAGAATGACAGGTAAATAAGGAATAGGTTCAAGAGATTGTACTTTCATGCATTGTAGTGAAAGATGAATCCACAGATAGAAAGAAAGAAGTCAGGGCTCAGAGAAATGATGAATCTACCAATGAAGATGATGATGAATACACTTCAGAGCAGGAATTGTTCTGATCCATCCGGCTTAGTGTCTCCCAGATAGTATGAATAATAGATAGGGGGAATCTATGTGATAAATGTGACAGACCAAAGAACCATCCTTCAAGTAGCTTGCATAGTTTAAGAAGACAGATCCAAAGCAGTCAATTAGCAGAAGTACAATCAGTTGTAGTAGTAAAGACTTCATGATAGTATAGTGATAAATGGGTCAACATTATGGACAGTTGTGCATTAAAGTCTTGGAAAGTATGCACAAAGATGGTAGAATGGGAAAGTTTGAATCTCGTGTGGACAAAGGAGTACTTGTTGGTTACTCAAGTACAAGGAAATCATACAAGTGTTACAATCTGAGATTGAATAAAGTTATGGAAAACATCAATGTAACAATTGATGAAACAGGTGGATAAGAATCAAAGGAAGAAGAAAATGAATCAGTGGAATAAATTTACGAAGAAGAAGTAGAAGATGAGGAAGAAGTGGAAGAGAAAGTTCAACAAGTGCCTCCGAAGACACTTAGCAAACAAGTACAAAAGAATCATCCTTCAGATCAGATTATCGGAAACAAAGATGTAGGAGTTGAGACTAGAAGAATAATCTGTTCGTTAGAAAAAAATGCACCTAGAACTCTCATCTACAATTGAACCAAACAAATTTGAAGAGGCCATCAAGGATGAATTTTGGAATAAGGCCATGGATGAAGAATTGGATCAGATAGAGAAGAATGACACTTGAGAATTGGTTCTAAGACCTAAGAATAAGAATGCGATTGACACAAAGTGGGTGTTCAGAAATAAATTGAATGAAGATGGACATATTACAAGGAACAAAGCTAGATTGGTATGTAAAGGATACACATAGGTTGAAGGATTTGACTTTGAAGAGACATTTTCCCCAGTTTCCAGAATGGAATCAATCCGATTGCTTTTATCTTATGCATTCTCCAAGAATATTAAAGTGTATCAGATGGACATGGAATCATCTTTTCTGAATGAGAAACTTGAAGAAGAAGTTTACATTTAAGAACCAGAAGAATTTCAGTTGTCAAAGAATGCAGATTATGTGTGTAAATTGAAGAAGGCATTGTATGGTCTAGAACAGGCTCCTAAAGCATGGTACTCTAAACTGGATAAATATTTACAGCAGATGGGGTTCAAAAAAGGAAGTGCAGACAACAACCTCTACATCAAGGTAACTCAATATAGTATTTTATTAATTGAAGTTTATGTTGATGATATTATTTTTGGAAGCAATGATGACAGGTTAAGCGAAAAATTTGCAAAGGATATGCAAAATGAATTTGAAATGTCATTACTTGGAGAACTATCCTTCTTTCTGGGTCTTCAGATACGTCAAAGAAACCAAGGAATTTTTATTTCTCAAACTAAGTATATCAGAGAAATTCTAAAGAGGTTCGGAATAGAAGATTGCAAAACAATTATCACTCCTATGAAAACCAGTTGCAAGTTGAACAAAGATGATGATTCAAAGTCTACAGACTAGAGGAAATACATGTGAATGATTGGCAACTTACTATATGTGACAACATCCAGACCAGATGTAATGCAGGCAGTTGGAAAGGTGGAACGATTTCAAGCAACACCAAATGAATCACATATATTACCAGTGAAGAGGATTTTCAGATATCTCAAAGGAACATAAGAGTTTGTATTATGGTGTCCAAAAGGAAATGATCTATCACTTATTGCCTACACATATCCAGATTGGGCAGGTTGCATTAATGGCCGATGAAGCACCAGTGGAGCAACGTTCTACTTGGGTGAGTGTTTAGTATCATGACTAAACAAGAAAAAATCACGAATATCCTTATCTACAGCCGAGGCAGAGTATATTGCAACATCAACATGTTGTACACAGGTTCTATTGATGAAACAAACTCTGACAGATATACAGGTTGAGTATGATGAGCCCATTCCAATATATTGTGATAATACAAGCTCCATCAGTGTCTCAAAGAACCCGATGATGCACTCCAAGATGAAGCACATTCCAATAAATTATCACTTTCTACAGGAACAAGTTGCAAAGAATAACGCGAGAGTTGAATATGTGGGCACAAAAGAACAAGTGGCAGACATATTTACAAAACCGCTTCCAAGAGAATCCTTTGAGTATCTTCGCCAGAGACTTGAAGTAATTTCTACTCCAAAATGAATGCTTTTGAATGCTTATCTTATATATCTTAGATCTACATGAGGTATCACCATAAAGAGGAAAGTTCAGGTTGGGAGATCAGTATCGAGAAGAGTTCAGTCAGGGGGAGCAGCCCCGAATGGAAATATACCTTTGCCATTGATGACAAAGGGGGAGAGATTTATCAGATGGAAAGGTAAATGCTTGGAGAAAGAACACAGAGGCATGGTTCCAGGGGGAGCGATGGTCACAGGGGGAGCATGAGTGATATGACTTCAGTATTGCATTAGAGTGTTTCCATCAATGCCAAAGGGGGATATTGTTGATTATTTGGGTCGGTTGTCATTGATGTAAACCCTTAAAGAAAGTTCGGTAGCGAATTCCAATATCACAAAGGTTTGGGTAATGGAACCACGTTTGTTTGATGTATAATGGAATGAGTTTTAATATATTTGAAGGTAACACTATTCTAGATGGATAGTACATGTCATGCCATTTTCGGTGATATGTGGAACGCCACATAACTCCTCACGGTTAGAGAGTTATGGTCATGTGAAGTTGGAGAACCCTCATGAGTCATCTAGAAGCCCCAAAAGGTCAAAGTAGTCAAAGTGGTTGCAAAGAATAAATTATTTAAATAATAAAGTGAAGTGATGAATGTACTATAAGTCAAAGTGTATACAAAAGAAGTTATTTAAATAATAAAGTTAATGGAGAAATTACTAAGTGGACAAGTGGTTAGAAGTGGGTTAGCCCTAAAATAAGGAAAGTGGTTTAAGAGATTTTAGAAGGTAAATAATAAAGTAAAATGATGAGTGTACTATAAGTCAAAGTGGATAAAAAAGAAATTATTTAAATAATAAAGTTAATGAAGAAATTACTAAGTGGACAAGTGGGTTAACCCTAAAATAAGGAAAGTGGGTTAAGATGATTAAAATGTAACCCCTTGAGGAAGCTACATGAAAGTATAAATAAGAGGCAAGACTCTCACATTTTAATCACACTTGAGCATATTGAATATCTGCAAGTGACTAAGGTAACCAAAGGATATCTAAGACGAATTTTAGAGGGAGGGTGAAGTGAAGTAGGCCAAAATTCAAGGGAGGATAAATTCTTTTGATGATGCTTTCTAAGGTATGTTATTTACAAGAAATCTCACCATTTTCGCAATCAATTTTTTTCTAGAATGATTCAGACCATGAAATTGGGAGGTCGTTGAGAAAACATATCCAAGTAGCTTTGATACAAATTTAAGCTTGTGGGTCGTTGTATTTTTGGAGTTACACTCCATGGAAAATAGGGTTTGTGGCTAGTTCTGAAACTAGTCTAAAACAAATGTTTCGGGTAAAAATGCCATAACTTCTTCATAACAGATCCAAAATCAGTAAGACCAAATGTATTGGTTAGAGTACAACCTGTATAATTTTTTTTACCATTTTTAGATCTATATAACAAATATTCTGTGCGGGGAATTCTCTACAAGTTCGATCTCTAGAATAAGCCAAAATTGAACAAGGTATGCCATTTTCGCTATAACTCTTTTTCTTGGAGTTTCCAACTAGTGAAACCTGGAGGAATTGCATAAAAGAAACTAAAGAACATTGTGTACTATTTTCAAATATTTATTCATTACATGTACATAGTTATGATTATTTCAAGTTAGGGTTGTTGACTAATCCAAAATTAGTCATGTGAGACTAAAGTAAAGTTTGATAAAAATGCTAGTCTCTTGTTGT
The DNA here is from genome assembly GCA_009831015.1 of Picea engelmannii. Taxonomy (NCBI): domain Eukaryota; kingdom Viridiplantae; phylum Streptophyta; class Pinopsida; order Pinales; family Pinaceae; genus Picea; species Picea engelmannii. The sequence goes on along the minus strand of ML783251.1, from coordinate 926,382 downwards.
TAAAGTTAAGGAAGGTTTGCAGGTATGTGATCATATACACCAGGTCTATTACAAAGTTACAAATTAGATTTGGATGATGAAATTGATGAGGGATTTTGGTTGAGGTACATGTTGGGTACATGGTTGAGACAAGTAGTTGATGAGTTGGCACATACATGAGGTGTATAGTTCATGATGTTGGTACATCTTGATGAGTCATAGTTTATGTGTATTTGATGCATTATTGGTACATATTTGGTGCATGGATGATGCACTCATTGATGGTACAAGTTGGTGCATGGTTGATGCACTTGTTTATGGTACATGTTTATTACAGGTTGTTTGGACAGGTTATTGTGACAGGTTATTTGTACAGGTTTGATGCATGGTTGATGCATTTGTTTATGGTACAGGTTGAGGTACAGGTTGATGTATGGTACATGTTGGCACAGGTTATTGGTACAAGTTGATGTATGGTACATGTTGGCACACGTTATTGGTACAGGTTGTTACATGTTTATTGGTACATGTTTACAGTAGTATATCTCATAGTGATAGTGTGACGGTGGTTCCATCATTCTATTTCTACCTCAAGGGGGTTGGATGGGGCAAGGACAGGTGGTTGTATCCATCTTTTGGCTATAGCCGAAGAATATATGGGGTTGTAGCCTACTTCTTGTTGTAGCCAGAGAATTAGGGAGTTGGAGCTTCCCTCAGGTTGTAGCCTGAGAAACTAGGGGGTTGGAGCCTCATTCCAGTTGTAGCTGGAAAACAAAGGAAGTTGGTGCTTCCAATGAATGTAATTATTAAATACATATAAGAAAAAAAATTCAATGGTTTTCTCCCACTTTGGGTTTCCACATAAAAACACCGATGTACCGTGTATGTGTATGATTGCTCATTTTTGCATTGTTTATTTACTCTGCAACTATTGGATGAGAATGCTACATTGATATAACACTTGCATTTATGGTGAAAAATGATTACATTGATGTATTATTGATTCAACCCCACCTCTTAGTAATCCAACAGATCTTCTAACAACACTTGTAGGAGGTTGAGGTACCTGTTACTCCTGTTGTTGTGCATTTTGATTTTCTGGTACCTTTGGAATTTATTTTTCAGTGATCTCATCAAGCACTGTGTATTCTATTTTTTATTTTTCCTATTTCTTTCTCTGCAACTGATTTTTGTACATGACCTTCTCATTGAATATGACATATCTAGGAG